>JAHMML010000012.1:2563263-2820264 GCA_020341155.1 Eciton burchellii | reverse complement strand
TCTCTCTCTCTCTCTCTCTCTCTCTCTCTCTCTCTCTCTCTCTCTCTCTCTCTCTCTCTCTCTCTCTCTCTCTCTCTCTCTCCCTTGCTCTTGCTCTTTCCTTCTCACGCGCTTTCTATCTTCCCTTCTTCGTGGTCGTCGTCGTAACCGCGCGAAGATGCGTATTCGGACGATTACGGACACCTAAGAAGCTCCTCGCCTGATTAAGATGCGCCAAATGAGACGCCTCGCTCGCCGAACCATTAATTTCGAATCGCAAGAGCGGAAAGAGACCTAACGTTAACCCTCCGAGGGATGATCTCCTCGCGGAGGATGATCACGGACAAGCGATCTCCCTCCCCCCTAAATGCATTTTAATTTGTATGAGGTCATTTGAATGCATCCCGCCTCCCTTAACACGAACAATCGACAATAAAATAAAACCTTCTCGCGTCATTCGAGTCATTCCGATTAATAACGAACGGAAGAAGAATTAATAATCCGCCATCGGATCGAAGAAACTCGAATTCTATGATAATCAAATGGCGTTGCCGGTCATCGCGCTGGCTGATATGAATTTCTTCCTTCCGCCCCATTCCGGTGATTTCACAGCAATTGCCCAGCGTCAATTCCATTCGCGCGCGCATGCACGCGAAACGTGCCGCTCGTGTCTCTCAAGGCTTTACGTTATTATTTTATTAAGTCGTAATATAGAGAGACGGCTGAGAATGTTTGAACGCTCGCGTGGTGCGACGACATATATACGGGGTGCCATTCGGAATTACTCGTTTCCTTCGATCGTGGATATTCAGACAGCAAGTATAACGGCGGCGGCTTTGAAATATGCGAGTTCTCCTTTCCTGCGGTAAGATTTTCCTCACGAGAATGATTCCGGAAAATTGATATCTTTGGCGACTTGGGCTCTATACATTTTGTTTTTAGAACCTGGAATTTTTTCTCCAGCGTTAATCGCCAAAATGCAAAATTTCGATGAATAAACAGCGCGATCACCTTTTGCCGCGTTCACAGGGAGACGCGCGACTCGCACGCCACCCTGTACATGCGTACGCACTTTGGCGAACTCTCTCGCACGCACTGGATGATCCCGTGAGCATCGCGATGCTTGGCCATCATCGCGCCAGCCAGGCCACGCAATTCCGCAAAGTATGCAGATCTAAGAATTCAAATGGCGGCCCTATACCGCCCGTAAAATGGCGGACAATCGCGCTCGTAAACCACTATATTAAAATTCTATATCGTCCACCCTAGGCATGTGGCCCGTCACCTTTCACTGCCTCCCCCGATCGCAGTCCTCTTGCCGCGCCGTTTCTCCCCGCACGCGTTTGCCCTTCCCACCCTGTGGAACCACGAAGGGACCAAGCGGTAAACCTTCCGCGCGCCCACCGATCCTTACATTGTACGGAGTTTGCGGACTATTCACCGGACGTTCGCGTTTATGTGCGTGCCGGCGGTCATGCGTGCGGACATTGTCGCCTCGTGACCAAAGTATAAAATGAGCGAGCGCGTCCACTTCCGGAAATGAGCCGGAAAAGCGCCGGATCTTGTGCATCGCGGAGTAAGACATAAAAAAAAAAACTGCGCGCTGCGCCCTGCTTGCTGCGGTCGTGATGATTAAGTAGACTCGTACTTGCGTCCGTATGTAAAATGCGCCGTGGAAAACGGATGATTATTGGATTTATTATCAAGGACGACAGTGATCCGGACCATCGCACGGCCATCCAATTATCATTGTCTCTCTACTCAAGAGAAGAGAGACTAAGAGAGAGCATGTCTTCGTACATCTTATACAGAATGTCTCTCGTGGGGAAAAGAGAGCGTTATGTGTGTTTGATTTCTCCAGATTGATTAATTACATCTCTCATGTATATTAGAGATTTATATATTGATATCGTCCAAATTTTCATCGCAAGTCACGCTGTTCGGACACGCTGTCGTGTTCGCGATCCCGTGGCCGGACATTCGCGTTTACGTGCATGTCGTGGTCATGCATGCGAACATTGGCGCCTCGGTTCTTGGATGCCCGGCTGGAGGGCGTACATAAAGTATGCATATCTCCACTTGAGAAAATATGGGTACATCAACCGCAGAGGCGCCGTGAGATGACCGGACAGCGCAGCGATGTCAAAAGGAATTTTACTTCGCCGGTAATACGCGAGGGGTAGTTCGCGGCTTTCTCTGCGCGGAAATTACATTCGTCGAATACACAAAAACAAGTCACGCGGACAAGATGGTTCTATAATCACGAAAGGACATTTCATAACTCCCTCGACAATCTTGCGGAGTAATCCCGCAAGCTTCGCGTTACTTCCTAAATTGCGAATTGCCGAAGTGCCGGTCACAAAGTTCAAAGGAAGAAGAAAACGAGGCCAGGAGGGCGTTCGATCATAATCGAGTCAATCGACGAATGCAACGACGGATAACGTTTCAAAAGGATGACCATGAAGCGTCAAGCCGCAGGCAGGGTGGACGTGCCCAGTGATATCGGCAAATTCTTTCGCGAGGGGCTGCCGGAAGCTCGCCGTAGGTTGAGTAGAAGCGGAAGCGGAACGTAACGCGAACGCAATTACAATACGCTCGCGCGTATCGCTGATTCACGTGTGTCTCACGTGTACGCAGCGGCGAGAGCGTGTACGCAATAAGTTAATCGCGTTAGCGGCTCGCTTGATTAAACGAGCGATCAACCTGATGGCTGTCCACCGTGGGTGCGGCGCGGTCGGGCATTAATACAAAACTCGATTGTCATTCGTCGCTTGACCCCGCCGGACCCCTGATTACGTCGATTCATTAACCGTGGCTGTCCTGCCGGCGGTAGCGGAGCGTTATTCCCGAGCCGCGGCCCCGAAAATCAACTGACCTTTATCAACGTCCCATCGTAGGGCCGAAATTGTCTGCACGCGATAAAACGCTGTAATTGATGTTCCACGATCGATACGTCTCGGCCGAGCAGGAAGAAGCGATCCATTTATTTGACGCGAAGATAGATTAGCGCGATGCGATATGGGATCATTCATCGCTCACGCTTATGGAATGGAATATAAATGGAATATAAACCAAAGTCCATTTACTATTTGCTTCCGCTTATGTTACGAAAGTATAAATTCCTGCAAAATGACGGGCATATGCGTCTCATATGGTATCATATGGTATCATAATCTCTTAACAAAGCAGAATCTTGATGCGTTCGGTGCTTTCGTTCCGTTTGAACTTTCCGAAAGATGCCTCGCGGTACTCCGATTAATAATCGGATCGATTGATCCCACTCGCTCGCCGAAGCTGACAGAGCGGCGACAGAGAGACAACGAGGCGAGACGGATTTCGACGTCGACGAATGACGATGCCCTCGCGCATTTAAAAGTTTTCTCCTCGTTAAGACGTATTCCCGGGGGTAGTCGTCGGCAGGACCTAACGAGAGAGTACCGTGTTCCGCACCGTTGTTTCTCTCCGTTTCCTCCTTTCCCTCTCCTTCTCTCTTTCTTTCACTGTTAGAGACACATTTATTAACGGCAGCTCGGCTCATCCCGCCGCTAAGTACCGGTAAGAGAGTACCCTCCTTGTTGCTTTTCCTCTTACCGAGAGCCTTCATTCACTTTGGCTGTCTGCCGTCCCGTTCGGGGGTGGCGGAGGAAAAAAAGACGTCACATTGTCGACGCCTTATTAATCTGGGGGCGAGGGTGAGAGGCTGAGGCTGCAAGCTTCAGCTTCGGGATGCTCAAGGTGTCGCGGGGTTGGGTTCTTTGAAGAAATTAAAAGAACAGAGGGTATAATGTGAACACATCCATTCCCTGGCCCCGTCGCCCCGTCTTCTTCGCCCTCCGCTCTTCCATTTCTCTCCCTCTCTTGCTCTCTCTTTCCCTCAAGTCCTGCAAGACCCATTAACATCGCCGTTGCCCCGTGCTCGCGCTAAGCACCAGTCAGATAGACATCTCGAGCCTTGTCACGGTTTCTTAAAATCCGACTTATATCTCCCCTCCTCCTCCTCCTCCTCATCCTTCCCCCCCCCCTTCGCGCCCGTCACCTTCTTGACCTGTTCTCCGAACGTTTCGCTTAGCCCGTTCGAAGCTTTTCCTCCTTCGCTCTTATAGATGCGCTGAGTAACGATGCGTGTGAAACGAGGAACCGTTTATCCCTTCAAGCAATAAATTGATAAACGCGAGATACGTACTCTTGTTTTTCCAACTTTGAACATATATAAATGTCGACGTTGGACGGCCACGCAGCCCGTATATTGATATGAATTCGCATTCGTTACCGTTTCCGCGGAGCGGAACTTTCCGTTTCCGAAAAGAGACAAAAGAGACGAGCATTCCGCGCGAAGAGCGATTGTCATAATGTAAGGCATCTGCGTAAGGATAGCAAACGAGGACGTTAGCAGAATAATGCAAAGCAAACCCGAGCTGAGATATAGTCCAGCATTTGTTCATATTAAGGCGCTGTCAGGGCGATGCTCGCGTGTCCACGTGTCAGCGGCCTCTTCTATCCACGACATTTCGGCCGCGTGCCCCCGCGTGTGTTTTGAAATTATATAGCGCGAGAACGCCCGACATCGTTAGTCAACTCGCGGCACATCTCGTCCTGTTAACTATGTGTATCTTGAGCATCCGTTACATCGCCATTTGTCAGGCCGGGCTTTTCGTCGTACGCGCGCAATTCCCGCACGCGCGTTAAGTCGCGCGCCCGGCGCGCGATATTTCGACCGGGCTGCGACAACAGCCCGCGTCCGGGATTTGTCTCGGACCGATGTTTGTCGCGAGCAAACAGCGAATAAACGCTACAATGCGAAAACGCATTTGGAATACGTATATCGTCGAAGATCGCGCGCCTTTCTGGACGGCAATTGGAGTAATTCCACATTTGCTCACGAGCGACTGAAATAAATGCTTCGTTTAATACCGCGCGCAAACTCGGTAACTTGTCCGAGGAATAATACGCGAAGGTAATAAGGAAGGAACTCCCTTCCTGGAGAATCGATGATCGTAGCAAGCGCGATCCGGAATTGTCTACTCGGTCTTTGGATTCAATCCGAGGAGAGAAATTCCGACTCGTCGTCTGGCGGACAGACTTTGATCATAAGTGACACGCGCGACTTTACGGTAAACTTAAGTTCTAAACTAATAAGGCAACACCACGATGACACGATCGGAGGAGGGAAGAGCGGACAGGGAACGATGGAAGCAGAAGGGTCCAAGTTTCTTGAAACTGTGAACCAGGTCACCGATTACGAGGTTGATCGTCTACGAGAGACAACCAAATTGGATAAGTTGTAGGAGCGAAATCTTCTTCGTCGCCTATGACTCCCATCAAAACCTCCCAAACATTCAGCTTTGAGACGTATCTTTCGTTCCCATTAACGTAAAAGCATCTAAGAGTTACGCACGATGAATAATATGGATTTCCGAAATGGATTACTCGGTTGATTTATCTTCCATCTTTTATTTCCCCTTTATTTTAAATCCATGAATAGGTTAGCCGGAATAAGAGCCGTAGCTCTTTCTCCGTGAAAGAAACGCATCACTGAAGACATTATGAGGAAAGAATTATCGCTGATACGGCATCACATTCGTTTCCCGGTTGGAGTTCTTGCGCCGGAAGAGAACGAAGAGCGAGCTAGGTGTCGGTTGGCGTCGGGTGTAAATTTGCATTGAACGAAATGAGGCGCTATGGGGCATTCCAGTCCGAAGTTAATAGCTTCCCAACGATTAACTGTATCCCTCCATCCGCCCACCATCACTATCCCAGCTTCTGTTCTATCTCTTCTCCGTTCACTCGTTCGCTCTCTCGCAATCCCCGATCCTCTCTCGTCCTCTTCCCACATATTCATACACGTCCTTCTTGTTCACACGCGCCAGCTACCTATATCGTCCCTCCTAATAATGTATGTCCCAAAGGTCGCGAAATAATTGACTTTGTCGTCCGCTCGACGGACGACGAATGTCACGGCCGATCTACAGCCGATCGAGCCATCGAGCCGTTCATGAATCGATCATGAAAAAATCACGATGGACGATATCTTTGACATGCATCTTATTCGTATTTCATAGCGACGATCGCGACTTCTATCCGTCCGGTGGATCATCAATGGCACGTGAGGGTTGCAAGGCAACGCCATTGCGGCAGCCAATAGTTTCCAGGCGTGTGAAGGCGCCACGGGGGTTATAGAGCATAATTTAGTGGACAGTTTGATATACAAACAATCTTTAATGAAATTCTTGGTGTTCATTAATAACGCATTACAGCCTCGCGCGCCGGTGTGTCGGCATCGGTACCCGGGAATCCTGCGTTGCGCCTCTCTCTCTCTCTCTCTCTCTCTCTCCGTTTCCCCCGTGCCCCCTCTCTCGCTCTCTCGCCTCCATCCCTTTTATGCCCTTCCATTTTCCTACTCATACTCCGGGTGCCGCCGCTTCCGCGCGTACCATCGTCCGACATCCTTTATCGCCTTGGCTTTCAAGCAACCCTCGCTTTCTCCAGCATCGGAGTGTTCCGGATGAACCACCGCGCGAATATGTTACACATTACACGTAACGGCAATTCGATTTTCCATCGATCGTGTGGACAGGAATCAGCGCGACACTTTTGTTCTCCTTTGAAACAAATTAAATTCGTGTCGTATTAATCGTACCATATTATCCTCGGCATGAGATGTAGAATAAAATTACGGAAAAAGAAATTCCCTCACAATCGCAAGTTCTGAGGGAGGAAAAGCGAAACTTTGTTAGAACTTTACTTTCGCATCGAGAGATGCTTTCTGGAATATCGTTAAAATGTGCTTTCTTTCTCGGAAGCTCACGCGTTATCTCGTTTCCCGTTGCACGTTCTCGCATGTCACCGCATGTCGAACGGGAGACGCGATACCAGGAATTATAGATATATCGAGACGAAGAAGTCTCTCCCCATTGGGAAAGACTCGAGTAAGCAGCCTCTGGGTAGGAAAAAAGTAATTGCCCCTTGATACACGCCGATGCCCCACCTGCGGGGATACCGTCTCGTAATGATGTTCGCGTTGGCGAACTTAGTTCGAAATTAAATATCGGGGCAAGGAGATGGGACGGTGAGGGTGACCGGAGGGGAATACCGAAGAGGAATCGGGAGCTTGCAGAAGGAAGGGGGACGTCGTTGTGCACCTGCCTTTTCCCGGGGGCGGCACGATAAAAATCAAACTGGAAAACAAACGAGAAGCGGGATCGTATTATAAAGTTTTTTAATCGATAGACGATGCGCGTCTCGTGAAGAAAGAGGATAAGAGGACGAGAGAGGCAGTGTGGAACGGGGGAGGCTATCTTGCGAGTAGATAGATAGACGGGGATGAAAAAAAAATGAGGGAGGGTAGGTCCAAAGAGGAAACGACGCGATCGGGCGAGGAATCCTGCGGCGTGCTTACTGGCTCGTGTAATAATGAATTTATACCTCGCGCGAAAACGCTTTCAGGAGCGGCGACGCTTTTCTTTCTCACCTCGCTTACCTTCTTAGAATTTTAATTAATGAAGAGCTGATGCGAGATCTTTATTCGCGAGTACGTATCGGCGTTACTGTTAGTTAACTAAATGCGATTCCATTTATCGATTATGCGATTATCTTTTGAAGTTACAGCGCTCAAAGAATAAAGCATTCCTTGACGATGAATTATTATTGATGTTGTTTCTCTCTTGTTTTGCGTGTTTGCAGTCGCTTCAACCAACGGATCCGCCAATATTCGAAGTCACGAATGTATTGTTAAACGAAACAGCGACGCAGTTGGCGCTATGGGGTAAATTGGGCATCTCCCTTATACAGCTACCGAAGCGATGGGGCAAGGATAGTGTTTATGAAGACGGCAAACAAGTGATCCTCTGCACGTAAGTATTTATTTGTACGCGAAGTTTTTATTGTTCTTCTATGAAGAATTGTCGAAAACAGCGAAGTAGTGCTTCGAGTATCTCGCAAACAACAAAAATACAATACTTTTTATACAAAACTTTTATTCCGCAACTGAATTTTTATGCAAAACTGAATTCGCGAAAAGCCTAACATCCTAATATAAATAATTATCTATATTAAGATAATTAGACATCGCAATAAGTGATTCGAATCGTATGATTTAAACGTTACTTTACTCGTTTATTTATTACTTTGATCATTGCTTTGGAGATTTCCGAGCAAGCTCTGATTTTTATGCTCGCGCGTAATCGCATCAGTGTAAAGCGATTAATATCATTGCCGTATCAAACTGCGATCCGAAAAAAAGTTACTAGAACACCAAGAAAATCCGACTCGTAAAAACGGAGATAAGATTAGCGGCGGATAATAAATCGCGCTATCTGCCTGTTCCTCCCGCGCCGTCGCCGCGCGTCTCCCCCGTAGGCGTCCTAATATCCTGTAATTAAGAGGGTGTTACGGTGACGCCCGGGAAACCCCTTCGGCCTCCCTCTTATGGAATTAAGGTGGCTTTACTCGGTTAGTTTTCAAAAGTTCCGGGAGACCAGGAAGCACCGCTGAATACTAACCGCCTCATCAACGACACATGCCACCCGAGACTACTGTCTCGCGTAACATTACCCGATGGTGTGTGCCGCGTCGCCATCCCCCCGGCACCGTTTGCACTCCGACCCCCCCCCCCCAGCTGTAATCTTTCGGGCGATTAGAACGTCGCGCAATTACGAACACCATTGAAGATTACGCTCGTCCGTGCGTCGCTGAATCGCGCAGTCGATCGTCCTCGATTGGTCCCCCGGATATTGTCCTCCCCCCTGTCCACCTATATCGCGTACCCTCGCAATCATCACCAGCGATGATTTTCTCCGGTCCGGATTAGATTAGATCTGGCGTTCATCATTATCGCAACTTTGATACCTACTAGGTAAAATAAATTTTCGAAATATTATGATAGAGATCGCGGAAAGTGATCGAGTAAGATTCGAACATAAATTCGCTAGGGAGGGATGAATAGGGATGAACATCGCGGGAAACTCGTCTTCGAATTAAGTGGTAATTAATAGCAAAATACGATGACTCTTAATCCGCCGGCAGATTTATAAATGCGAAAGGGTAACCGCTCGTTTTAAGTCGTCCTCCCGCATTATAATTTCATAATAAGCTGAATTCAGAATAAATGCAGCTACCTTCCCCGACTTCCTGCTAATTCGTAATTCCGAACTTTTTCCGGAAGCGAACGAACCGCTTACTCCTCGAGAGGGCTGGAAGAGGACGGGAGCGGGAAGAGAAAAGAAGCAGAGAGGAACAACCGACCCGCGGCTAAACAAACTGACCAAATTAAGAGCGGCAGTTTGTGCTCAAGTTTTTTCGTCGTTTCACTTAGGTGATTTCAGCCGGCCTTTGGGTTCGAGCGAATTTATTAGGGACGCAGGGAGCGCATTATGCGCGCACACCGCGCGAAAGATCGCGGCGGAGCAGTTCCTAAGTGAGTCGCGGCCATTAGAACGAATCTCGGGGATTTAATGTCTGCCGCCTTCCAGCCGGCTTAAATAAGACTAAATGAAGTTTATGCGTTATTGCCCGCGGAACTTCCGGTAAACGCCGCAGCCGTTAGTCTCGCCGAGGGTTGAAGCCCTGAACGCGTCATCATTTCGTGAAGGGCCAAACATGCACGTATGATACACGTCCATCGGGACGATCCGAGCAAGCATTCCTTTGATCGAGCAAAGGTGAAGATTAGATCAAAGTGCACCGTGTCGTTCCAACTGTGAAGGTTACTCGGATCAAAAGCGGAAATTTGAATTTCTTGCGTATCATTCTTATTTTTAATTCGGTCTTCACATTACTTATTCTATTGACGCTATTCGATTTTAATTCGATCATGCAAAATCCCTATGATTAATCGTGACGTGATTTAGGCCACCTAGGCTGATGACTCGCCCGGAAACTGCGGCAATTGATCCGCGAGTATTCGTTGACTCATTTCCACGGACCACGGAGCAGTGGATCTTCGTTATTCGTTCTTCAGAAGTCGGAATGACTGAAGGGATTAAAAGATGCAGAAGAGAACTTCCGATAGAAGCTACGTCTTCGTCGCGCGTTCTGAATAGCAGGTCCCGCAGCTTGCAACCGCGTTGGAACGGGGCAGATGGGCTTCGGATTAAGCAAATGGTGGCAATAATAGTGATTATTCGGATTATGATATCAGAGCGCGAAGTGGGTTCGCTTGGACTTACCGGCAGCCGCTAACTGCCGCACCGCCAAATCCTGACTTCAAGACACCGGATTAAAACTATTACCACTTCGCGGCACCCCCTCGGTCTCACTTCGCCTCACTGGCGAGCTTCTTCCCATCCCTCTCCCGACGGACCTCTCTCACCTTCGTAGAGGGCTCTTTCATTCTTCCCTGGATGTTTTAAACGTCCCCGAGGATCAAGTGCGAGTTCGTTTGCACGAGTCGCTAAGAAAAAGGACGCGCAAAACGTAGACACAAAACGTCCCCTTTTGTAGAGTTGTATAGTATACGTTTCTTCAGGCTCGTATAATTGTCGGCCCGTATACAAAGCATGAAGAATTTTATGTTATCCTATTACGGAGCTACTTACCGTAGCTTCAGATCGTATGCAATATTGACCAAACACGTTAAAATTTATCGATTGATTATGCCAATACCAATACGGTCGACTCTCCTCTGGAACATACTTTTCTGCGGCTTTTAATACGTCCGCCGCGAATAATCGTTATGCGGCAAGTAAGTACAATTCCTACCGCATAATGCGAACACGATGCGGGCTAGTCGTGCTACACCGTCGCGAGTCCCGGTATTAATTCGACAACGAATGGCGAAAGCGGCACCATTCCGCGCGCCGTTGGAAGATCGTCGCCTCTTGGTTGGCTCGCGCGTTGGCTAATTATTGTTTTAAGGATTACCGTTATGCGTTTATTATACGTCCCGGGGAGGTGCCCTGCCCTGCCACCCCTTACCTGCCTTAATATTCGGTAGATTTCAGCTTCTCGCCGAGAGAAATCTACGCCGCCGTTCCTCCTTGCCCTCCCTGTCCCCCGCCTCCTTGTGCTCGTCGCCCTCCCCTCGGCTCCCCCGCCGCTAAAAGTCACAGCCTACGTTTATGAATAATTCTCACCTCTTATAAGCGTCTCCCCGCCCACCCCCTGCCAACCTTTGCCCAATCCACTCGCAACGGCAACGGCGAGTGTCTCACCGAACCACCCCACGGAGTATTCGCCTCGTAAACCCCTAATGCCGGCTCTTCATCTGCGAGCTCGCAGATTCCGAGCTACGTGGAACTGGCGAATCGCCGTAACGCCCGCAGCAAGAAGCGGAAAGTAGATAATGGATACACACGTAATTACGCGTACAAACGTTCGCTGGGTGATGATCTTATAATGCGGGGGAGTTTTCGCGATAGACGTGTGTTCCGTCTTACGGACGGTGCGAGACATCGTCATGACAGATTTATTTTCGTGATTTGAGCTGCGAGAAGGCAGCTGGCATTTCTTTTCTATTTCTTTTCTATTCAGCTTCAACAAAATTGCGATATATGTTATCGCTGATGATTAGCTCTGATAAAGTTGTGTGAGATATTATAAGGGATTTTCATTTTATCTCTAATTTTTCAGCATTTCGAAATCTTGGCTCGCAAATTATCGTACATGATATTATGAAAGGTATCATGTTCCCGTATAATTTGTCCCGTATAATTGTTATCCGGATGATCTTTGCGAAATACCCAGCAAACGTGATAAAATCACATACACTGGCCGATAAATTGAATCTATATTTTTTAGATCGAACGAAAAATGCGAAATCACATTCATTCGGAGTGAAAGAAATATTTGTCTGGACGTGATGCACGCATGATGTTTATGGCACCGAAATAGCGTGGATGTGTAGATCAGCGACTATTTTATATCTTCTGCACACACGACCACACATTTCTCAAAATTTATATTAAAAACCATCGTATCGCGAATCATTGTTTACGCGATGTAACAACCAGATTGCAGTTTCATCGTAGCCGAAAAATATGTTCCACGCCGGCTTTGAATACTTTGAATCGTCGATCTGCGCATACTTATGCAAAAATAATAAATCGACCAAAATCTTGTATCAAAATAATGCATTATTTTAGAAAAATTGCACGATGAAATCATATTGTGCCAATAAATAAGGATGCCAATAAATAAGAACGGTCAGACTTACGTCCAAATACTAAATAGATGCTGCTCGTGTCGGATCTAAATTTAATCGGACCTAAACTCCCTAAATTAAAAGATTTCGTGATGATCAAATGTTCGGGAAAGCGTCCGAAAAATTGGGAAATTCTAAATTGCAATGAACAATAGACACAAAATATCCAGAACGTCGCGCTTACGCACTTAATATCAGAATCTGCAGAAAAATCGAAACGATATTTAGACTTGATTACCCTAATTATCGCCGATCCATTTCAGGCTGAATGCAGACTGATTCGAGCTATCGCACGCGATAACGCGCAATTTGAGCAGGTGCGAGGGCAATGCGACGAAACGCGCGCGCGTTTTGATATTCACTTGGAAGCGCTCCGGGGCCGAAAGACAAACAATAAAGAAGACAGATTTACGGGGCGCCATAAAGCTCGCGGGCTAATCTGTCACGCGTGCAAGCTCATTCATTTTCAACTGCGGAAATTCCGCGGGCGCATTGCAGAAACGGTCAATCGGACGGCTCGCGCGCGCACGCATGCACGCACGCACGCACGCACGCATGCACGCACAGTGAAGAGTTTCTCGAGCATATGTTGAACGTGCTACGGAATATTTCACCCACGGGCTGGATCTCACCCTCTCCCCCAGGCGCGAACACGCGGGGATTGGTCTCCTATCTAGCCCCGAGCCGCCGGAATCGGGGCGGGGTAGAGGATACCGCGCGCGTTTATTTAAAAAATGATTTAACCTAATGGTTTTACATATGTAATCCCGATATAAACCCGAGGCTAATCTCGGGCGACCACACGCGGTGCTGCGCGCACACAGGCGCGTACTCTCGCGCGACTACGGACGTGCAGAGAGAGAAAGAGAGAGAGAGAGAGAGAGAGAGAGAGAGAGAGAGAGAGAGAGAGAGAGAGAGGATGGGGAGGAGAGGGAGAAGGAGGGAAAGAGAGCCCCGTGTTCTCCAAACACACGACATCTACGCCATCCCTCCCCTTCACTTCGAATCCCGTTTTTCTACTTTTTTTCGATGAGCAAGCACTAACGAAAATCACCGGCTGGCAGCACGGTTGTTTTCGGTGGCGAACCGAAAGGGGTTAGGGGATGGAAACGCCCGGGCGGGAGGGAGAGAGAGGGTTGTTTGCGGAGGCCAAGCATAGGGTCGGCACTGTCGCCGCGCACGGGATGATTTAGATTGGCCGCGATGATATCCGCGCCTTTTAAAAAATGTCGGCACGCCGAGGAAAAAGCGTATAAGCCGTTTTATGTGTGTCACGCTTTATCAGGCCGGCGCGGCCTCAGACTTTATTGCCGGCCGGCCGATATTTCTCGTCGAATCAGCGCTAACGAAAGACTTGAATTACAGGAGATCGCGCGCAATTAAAAAGCTCCGCTGTCACGCCATGTAATCGGATAACGTTCGTCCGCGATGGGAACGGGGCTAAAGTTTATCTGCTCCATGCCGCTTCGCGCGCTTCTCACCAGAGAAATAATCGCGGTTTTTCACGGACGAATATCGATGCGTCTTTATTTGCCAGAGAGTTAACAGCCAAATCCATGCACTTTCATCGATTGATCATTCATTTATCGATTGATCATTGATATTCGGAAGAATGCAGCAATTCTCTGATAAAGTACAGTAGATAAAAGCTGTAAAACTCGGAGGAAAATTCCAGCTTTTAGGATTCCAAAGGACATCGATATTTCGTGTTTCTAGGAAAAGCATCTAGGGAGATCCAGTTTATTGGACGATTTGGAGGATAGTACTCGCGGACTTGAGGACTATAATACTTTTTTCGAGAGGATAAAAAGCAAAGGAGATGCACTTTCCAAGCCGGATTTAATAGAACATCATGATGCGTACGTTTGATGCACCAACTAGATTCAGTGCCACCGTTCGTGCGGATAGTTTCGTCTAATCAAAGAATTCCAAGCATTGCATCGCACAAGAAAATTTAAATATGCGAGACGTCCTCCAACCATCGTCGTCGTCGTCGTCGTCGTCGTCGTCGTCGTCGTCGTCGTCACCGTCGTCGTTTCGCGTAACGAAATAAAAGCTAACAGCGAAAGAGAAAGAGAAAGAGAGAGGGAGGCATCTGTCGGTTCTTTTAATTACAGCGGTACGTGTGCTAGCTAGCATGGGTACCCGCGCGACAGTCTGGGGTGCCCGGGCACTCCGAGCTCGGTATCCTTTGTTTGCCCGTTTTCCGTCGTCGCTCACCTACGCCCGCTCCGTCCGCTTCCGGCAGCGTGTTTCATGCGCAAAGACACGCGTTTACATGGCACAAAGTCGATACCGCGATTTGATTTCTTCTTTCGTTCTTCAGCCTCAGTTGAAGGAACTTGAGCGTGGAATTGATCGGCTAATCTTGTATTTTGAATTGCGTTATATGGCGGAAGGGAAAATCTCCCTGGCATCGGGGATGAAAACTTAATCGGTGAGAAGAAGAGATCGACGTGGAATTAATAGGTCAGAGTCTTTTTTCTGAAGCTTTTCCTTAAGAATAAATTACGTTATATCCTCTGCCTCGTTATTGCACTCAAATTCTAACCGATCTCTCAAATCGTGTTTATAAGCGACGCGCAAGACCGGCCAATGAGCGGACGCCAAATATAACGTGCACATTGGCATGCCGCAACGAAATGCCTCGACGGGGCTCGACACCCCCGTCATCGGAGGTGAAGCAGGGCGCGCGTGGCTAAGTACCAGCGAAGATCGAGAACCGGAACGTGTCAGCACGGTGCAACCGGGAAGCCGGGTACCACGGCGGGAACCGATGGCAGGGCGATGGAGATGCGCGAGGCGCGCAACGCGCGCCGCGGCGTCGAGAATTAACGGGCTTAGTTGCCGACGCAGGTGTCGTCGGGAAGGCGAGCGAAGGCAAGCGAGAGTCGGGATGAATTACGGCGGGAGCGTCAGCCAGCGCCAGGAGAACGTCGGTCGTTATATTTTGCGCAACATCCCGATTTTATGGGTCGCCCCCGCGCCCTCGGACGAGCCGAGCCACGTCTTCTGTCTCCCTTCGGAGAGAGAACGGGAACTTGTAGCGCGGGCTGTTGTCGTCAACGGGTACCACCGATGAGGCGAAATGAGGTGTGCCCTTGCTACACCTCGAACAGCGAGATTCGCGGGGCTTCGTCGAGCTTAATCGTAGCGCCGATTAGTCGCCAAATGTATCCTGCTAACCGAGGGATGTTCCTTTCGGTTTTATAATAATTAATATTCAGGATGAAGACGGTACAGTGCGATGAAATATCATCATTATTTTACATGATAATGATGCATTGATATCGTATTGGGATATCTGATCGGAACGACGTTACGTAATTAGTTTTGCAGCGCGATTAGAATCATCGCGATCGTCGTCAGTTCGTCGTAGACTTCTTCTGATAACGCGAAGCTTGCTGTCCTTCGAGCTTGTGTCATGCGCAGACGAGTTAACGAGTAATGTCTAATCTATGCATCCGCTTATCATAATGGCTCTCGTTATATCGTGAGCATAGCCCGACAGGCTCGAAAGCCTGCCAACCCCACCGTCGACCGACCCCCCTAGTCTTAGCGGCCCCTTTCCTCACGCGGCGCGCATTTCTGCAGGAACGTAATAAAAATATTC
Source organism: Eciton burchellii (assembly GCA_020341155.1). NCBI lineage: Eukaryota > Metazoa > Arthropoda > Insecta > Hymenoptera > Formicidae > Eciton > Eciton burchellii. The sequence continues at coordinate 2,804,536 of JAHMML010000012.1, read as the reverse complement.
CGAGTAACTGAACGATATGACGTCGTTACGGGTTCGCAGGGCGAAATTAAGCGGTTAAACGTTGTCCTTGGGGGGTTTGAAGTACGTAATCGCTATATAAAGGGTGTGCGCCGATGTAAAAGCCACGTGACAGGCCGTTATATCAACGCGCGATCCGTAGGAAAAATTATGGACGGATTACGAATATCGAAATTCTATGCGATATAAAACTGGTCGTAAAAATTGTCTCATTATGATACATCTGAGAATCAAAAGACTTCGTTTAATTCCAGAAACTCGTGCTATTTCATACGAGCATACAGAATGAAAAATATCCTTTAGTATAAGTAGCCATTATTTTATCCCAAATCTTTTCCTTAACTTCTCCGTTAAGTGTTTCGAGCGGAAAGATCTATTCGCGCGAATTCAAGAAAATATTTAATACGCAATGGACAGACGCTTGTTGGTATCGCGATAGGATTTCTACACATAACAGATCTGTGAATTTATCAAGCAAACAATCGCATCGAGAATTATTCGAGTCGATATACGTCCAGCCGCGCAATTAAATTATCTCCACATCCTAAATCTCCGATTTACGTGATGCACATAATTCTGCGTCGTCGGACTGAGATTCCGGTTTCGCGAGAATAATGGCAATCTCGCGAGGGACATACCGCGTGGGCGAGTCGGCCGAACCGTCCGGGCGTTCTATTAAGCTAAAATCAGGACTCTGCACTTCGCAGGACTCGACGCTCGCAGCGTGCTCGAGCGTCGCTCTAAATTATTATAACGCGAAGAGATCCGCGTACCCCTTCGCGGACAATGAAAGGTACACCATAACGTCGTGACGTTTGTTTTGTCGGCCTCGGCGCAGTCGCCGCGAGCCGAGCGGCAGCGTACAACGATGCTCTCGCCTACATTTCGTATATTTTATTATTACTCTCGCACTTTCCGCGGCTGGACACGGTAACGTTGGCAAGGGGGTTGACGGCGGTGGTTAGCTCGTGGCCGTTATTAATGTTCGCGGCATGCCAGAAAAAGCGAGCAAAATACCCCCGTACCCCCGCCCATTCCCGCTTTCCCATGCCCGGGGAGGAAAAGAGACAGTGGGGCATCGGGTATCACTGGCACACAACGGCCTCCGGGATATACACCCCCCGCGATACCCCGTTAGTACATACGTTCCGCGCAGAACGGCGACACGGCCAGCAGCACAAGCGCCAGGAGTTCTTAATAATTGATAAAAATGTACGCACGCACCGGTAAAGAGGGAGAAAGGAGAGACAGAGAGAGAGAGAGAGAGAGAGAGAGAGAGAGAGAGAGAGAGAGGGAGTGTGTGTGTGTGAAGGGGGGAGGAGAGTAGAGGAACAAGAGAGACAGTGATAGGCAGAGAATGCAGAGAAGATAGAGAAGGATAAGGTAGAACGAAAAAAAGGGTCAGACACACAGATGATGGTGATGGTGGTTGGCTCTCACCCCAGCGGTTCCAACCCTCCTGTGTCCGCCCGACTCGCCGCCGTTTCGTTGACAAAGGCATACGCAACGATTTATTCGCACTTTTCACCGCGGCTTCTCCCGGGAATTTTTCTTCGTTCTGTCACAATTTCGGAATTATCAGAATTTATGCCTACCCCTTCGCGCGTGACCGGATGCGCGCCCACGCGCGTATTCTGATAGGTATTAAGCTGCGTTGATTACCGCGCGATGGTGTTCACGGAGATCCCTCGCGTTCGATGCCGCGCTGAATATTCCTAAATAAAATGAATGGTAACAGGACCAACGCATTTAAGGGTAACTCGAAGACCCCACCTGGGTTGGGGGTATATTCGATATTCGTTGACGTGGCCATCATAAAAAAATTTGATAAGCACAAATATCCATTTCTGTCATTGTCGAATAAACTGTTCGAGATTGCACAATTCATGTAATGTAATATTAATTGATAAAAATATGTGAAATAAAATCAGCATTGTTGACATATTTTTTAAATATGTTAATTGCAACATATGAACATTATAATAATTATCAGTATTTTTCTGATATTTTTATTGTTCCGAAAAGAGATGAGGTTGATAATCAAAAAGTGATTGTCTTGAAATCAATTTGTTTTGAAAAGAGAGATACGTAGAATTGATCGAAACGATAAAAGAATAAAATCGAAACAATCGGCGGAATTAAAATGCGTCTTAAGTGGAGACCGATAAAAGCTTTTAATAAAGCACGAATTCTTCGCCATGTGGCCTGGTCCTGGTATCAGCCATTGTGACTTACCGGAAATTTCTTGCCAAAAACAAAAGAATGAAAGGCCGCGCAGCTGCTCGAATCTAATTAAGAAATTCTTACACGGCAGTGCCGCGCATTCTGCCACACCCCCATGTTTCGACCTCACCTCTCTCTCTCTCTCTCTCTCTCTCTCTCTCTCTCTCTCTCTCTCTCTCTCTCTCTTTCTCTCTCTCTCTCTCTTTTTCTTTCCCGTCCGGAGCACGTCTAGAAAAATTAAAAATAATTTTCCTACGTAAACGTATTAACCCCGTTGGCGGTGGACGGGCTTTTTGCGCCGCGCTTTTCTCGCAATTTGTACAAAGAACGGCACGGACCTGACTTCAAAGTAGATCTTACACGGTGTCGTATCATTTTATTCTAGGAACTTCCCTGCATATTACTCGTTATTGCGTTTAAGTCGTTGCCCGTCGTAACTCGCTCATCCGCCCTCGTTCAAGATTCCGAGACGGATTCTGTAATATCTTTATATATATATATATATATATATTACAGAATTTATATATATAGGTGAATTAAATAACACGTTTATGTGCAATACGCAGATTGATATAAATTGTACACATTACAATTAACTAAGCAAAATCTCCGAAAAAATTGAAAGACTATTGAATAGAAAAAACCATTTGAAAAATAATAGCATTCAAGAATCCAAGACAAGTTACATGACTTAAAAGAGAAAAAATGTTTCTTTATAACTAAATAATCGTGACTTCTATACGAATAAATTTGCAGATAATTTGACTGTTATACATTGGTCAGAAAGGCACTGGCAAACCAGAGATAAGCGACGAACTCTCTTCCCATATACCAATCTTTTTCTTCTTGGCAATAAATTCTAGCGGGAAATCTATCTAGATCTCCTGTTCGTTCTTCCCAACGCTTAGTTTAAAAATTTATTAGATTATAAAGCCATTAATGCTCATCCACACGGTCGAATGCGCTTCCCTTTGCTTTAAACCACCTCAATTTAGATCAATGTCTCATATTTGTGGAATTATATCGTCCTTCTCTTTCTTCCTATGATAATTGTAGCAAAATTTAATATGATTTTAGATAATTGAAACGCAAATGTGACGCTATATTTTATTATTCACATTTTTTTATTGCAGAAATCACAACTTCGGCGATTTTGAAGCCACCACAAAGATTCAACGAGTACGATGGCATCCAGGCTCGACAAATGATTCACACCTATTGGTTTTGACATCAGAAAATTCCTTCCGGTAATGAAAGAAAGAATCTCTCAAAATAATATTATCTAAGTGAAGTTTTTGTATTTTAGTTTGCATGAAATTATTGCTCTTAAGATTAACTGAAATTGTCGATCGCTTTACATCTTTACACCAATCCGTGTCGATCGAACACGTGTACGCGGCTGCACAATGTCATTAAGATATCTAATTTTCTCAGTTGTGCGTAGAAAACATCTCTCTAAGAAAGGATTGTTCTATTATAAATATAAAAAACTTGCAAAACTGTAAAGAGGTAACGTAACGTGAACTTATATTTGTATTCTTAACTATTCGTGCATTAAATAAGACTTAAAAGTAAAAGAAATATTTTACAAAGTAAACTTCGGAAGGCTTTGTGCATTGCGCCAAAATATCCTTAAAAATGTTGTCGGATTGACTTTAAGCTGCATTTAACTTGGCTACAGTTTATACGAGTGCGAACCAGGCAATGCACCCAAACTCATAAAATGCTGGAAAGTCGGCCGTGCACCATCGGGCTCGCCCACGAAGATCCCGGACTTTACATCCCTCGGAGAGACCGCAGTGGACTTCGATTTCGCCACTCCTACCTTGAGAAAATTGGAACCATTCGCCGACAAGAATATCGATGAAGTAGGAATCAGTGAAATCTCAATAACTGATATGTTATTTATATATATTAATACTATTTTAATATTATCTCTAATATTTTAATATTTTATAAATTTATATGATTTTTATACATATTATATTGAATACATCGCCGAATATTTGTGGTAATTTTTAGATAAAAAACATTGATTGGAATCAGATCGAATGGCCAATTTTAGTTCTTCGCGGAAATGGTGAAGTGCTGATCGTTCGCGGGAATGTATTGTTGGAGAAGTATGTGAATAAAGTATCTATTTTTAATTAATGGATAACTCATATTAAATGTATACTTTCTCATACACAAAACAAAAAAATATTAAATTCCTTTATTTCTATTTAAATTTTGCAATACGATGTTAGATTCAAGTTATTAATTTTAAGAAATAATAAAGTTATTACATATGCAGTAAATAACGATATTTTATTTTATACTTTGTTTTATTTTAATTATTGCTAGCTATGAAAATCCAGTGGTGCTAGGTTCGCTATCTATGTATCCATCGGCCGACGATAATTATGGGATAGATTCATGTTCTATCATGTGCCTACAAACTACTCCACCAATAGTAATCATCGCCATGTGCACCGGAAAGATTTATCACGCAATATTACTGCGCGAAACATTAGATGATGATACCGATAACGACGACAGAAAGGTATATGTGATGTATATATAATTAAAATATTAATGTAATATAAATCCACATATATTTGATATATTATATATTCATATAATCGAAAGCACAAATCTATTTATATCCATAATAATATTATATTAATAATAACTTGAAAAGAATAACATATATGTATATTAATCAAATTCTTATTATTGCGCGCAATTTTTCTATTTTGTTAGACTTGGTCGCAATATGGTTCAAATTATAGTCTTCATACTCCAGACGACGCACTTTATGTCTACGAATGTATCGAACTAGAATTGGGTCTTCTTTTCACGGATGAAGATAAAAAATATAATTGCCCTATCCATCTTCACTGCGATAAGGGTAACAAATCAAGGTAATAAAAGAAAAAAAGAAAATTAATTGGGTATGTTATCATAATTAATTTCTTTTTTCTAAAATCTTCTCTCGAAGTAATTGTTAAAAGGACATTTTATAATACTGATATTAACTCTTGATTCAATTATTAATTAGCTATTAGAAAAATTATTTATATTAAATATATAATGCCATTTCTGTGTTAGATATTTTTGTTCTCATAACGCTGGAATTCACATGGTGAGTTTGCCGATGGTTTCTCAATTGGAAGAATTTGTACATGGTAAGTATATTTGTCAATAAAAAACTCTGCATATTTATGTATGCAGATTTTTTTGCCTATTTCTTCCATGTAAATAATAAATCCAATAATAAATCTTTGATAAACTCATTTCTTATTAAAAAATGTAAATTTTAATTATAAAATATAAAATTAAGATAAAAAGAAAAATAATTCTTTTAATTAAGTAAATCGAAAGATTTGTTTCGATATCCGTCTAATACTTTGAAAATTTAGTATTCTTATATAATCTATATAACAAATTATCTATAACAAAGATGTTATTCTCTTTTTCCTTTTTAGATAATGATGAAAATCATTTGCCATCATTGTCGAATCAATCTACCTTACAATATCTATTTTCTACAAGGACAAAGCATACGGATGCAGAAGAGGCTACACCGATACTAGGTTTCGGTCTACTTCAAGAACCCTGCGTTTTAGTTGCATTGCTGCATACAGGCGTTGTCGTTGATCTTTCAGTTATAGATCTTCATTATCTTCCCAGAATTGAGCAACTAGAACCTGTCGTTAACGCTACGAAGAAAGTAATTATTATTATTTTATATTATAGTATATTCTTATATTAAAAGTTAGATTTATATTTATTTATTTGGGAGTTTTTTTCATTTTTATTAATTTTAAGAAATTCTTTTCAGAAGAGTTTTTGAAACAATTTTGAAAACATTAAGCTTTAATTAATATTGAAATAATATTGAATAAATAATATTGAAATCTTGATAAATTATTCGTTTTTTAAGGTAAACAAAGAATCATTCGATACATATATTAAGAAGTTATTGAAACGCGAAATTTCACAACCCATAACTAAAATAGGATCTCGCTCGATATCTTTGAGTGAATCTCTCGAGGTAAGTTTAATTATAAATACTATATTTGTAGCATTATTTGTAAGATTACTTTATAAATATATGAAAATATGTTATATAAAATATGTTATATGTTATATGTTAAATATATATGTTTATCTCAGTAATAAAGGAAAAGAATGTGAATGAAAGAATTATAATTAAATAATCAGAAATATATTCATTTTATGTTTCAGTTGCTCTATCATGCCACAAATATTTTTCGCACTCAACATTTTGTTCGACATGATAAAGTTCGAGAAGAAATCAGCAGGAAGGTTCGTACTTTGAAAGCATTAAAAACTCATCTATTAAAAGAACTTGATACATTGGTAGAAACGAAAAAGGAATTGCGACAGACTGCCGAACGTTTAGCAGAACGATACGAAGATATCAATGATAAACAGAAAGAGTTAGCACGTAGGTTAGTATATTATTTAATTATTTGAACAATGTTCGGAACTATAATATTATTCACGTTCAACATGAATGAGAATAGAATAAATGAGAAAGAATTTTTCACCAGAAAAATATGAACTTATGCTTTTAGAGCAGAGGAGGTTCTAAGATTAGTAAATTACAAGGAACCTTCAATGACGACTGTCGAACGAGCTGAGGCAGAAGAATTGAAGAAAATGGATATGAAAATATACGACATGAAAATCCGACTTGAACAACTGAAGAAAAAGTCCACTCAACAGGCTATGCACACAAATGGCAACTGTGACGAAAAAAGAAAAGAAATCGTGATTACACGGAACCAAGAAGAAACAATAAAAGAGAATCTTGGTCAAATGTAGGTAGAATGTAATTTGCAATTCTGTATTTTGCAAAAACAACTCACAATAAGTATGTCGAAATATGTTAATTATCCGTCAATACAGCACATTTTTTTCTATTTTAGGTCGAGAAATATAAAGAATATGATAGATCAAGTAAAACAAATTAAAGCAGAAATTAATCTTTCATATATCAACAAAATATAGTAAAAATTATTAATTTGTTAATTATAATTATATAGCAATAATAATAAGTTTTATAATACTTTATTTAATGTAATATCTTCTGTATACGTCATACATCACTGTATACATCATCACACTTTTTAAATGATTTATTGTCATGTTATATTTGAAGTTATATATCTTATACCTTTTCTAAGGTGTTTAGTTTTATCAAATTAAATATGCTAAAAGTAACGAAACATATATAAATATGATAATATAATCTTTAATAAAAATGTTTTATTAAATTTTAACACTTGACTTATATAAAAGATGCATTTATTACGAATAAAACAAAAATTAGATTGCATAAAATTAAGTATATATATAAAAGTACATTAGACAGTAAATATTGCAAAGTAGTATCTCTTATAAAATGAAATTGAAAAAACACATTATTTGGATTAATCATTCGAGTTTATCAATTTCGCCACTAGGTAGAATGGGTGGTGGTTCGTTTTCAAATATAGGCATGATCTAAAGTGAAAAGAAATGTAATTTTTTTAATTATTTGTATAAATATATATATATATATGTATGTATGTATGTATGTATGTATGTAGGTATGTATGTATGTATGTATGTATGTAAAGATAAATGTAAAAGTAACAATGATAGAGTACCATGATGGATTTTGAGGTTTCTGTACGTTTTGTTAAAAAATCATCGTTGGACGAATTTAATATTCGTTCCTCGGTTTGTTCCTTGGTTTGTTGACCAATAGCTTTAGCAGTTATAAATTTCTTACTTGCTTCGGATTCTTTATCTTCTTCCTCGTGATCTTCATACAATACTTGCAAAGTAATATGCTGCATACGGAATTTTGATTAAAATATTAATATTTAATATGCGACAAGTATATTTGTTTTTCTTACTCTTATTGTATTTGCGATAGTTGATTTTACATAATCAAAAGATAATTCAGAATGCGATTCAGTGGCAAATGTCTCTAGTAATGTATGATATGTTTTATTCATTATTTGTTTAATCTTTTTATTCTTCTTTTCAATCTGGAAAGAAATAAATAATATTACTGATAAATTAATTAATGATATACGGAATTGAAAGTTAAAAAATGTCATTGCTTCTTACGTCTTCTTGCTTGGATGATACTGTATCAATTTGAGAGATATGTTCTTTAGGAAAACATTCATTCTTAGGTAATTTATTTTCTAAATATTTATTTTCTAAAATATATTTTTCTTCTTTGTATTGTTTAATTGTATTTTCCGCTGTTTCTAAATCTTCTTTGGTCTTTTTCAATTCATCATTTATATTATTTAATTTTGTTTCTAATTCCTGAAGCTTTTTATTAAGATCTTTATTAACTTGTAACGATGATTCTTTTTCGTCTGTAATACGATAGGATTCGATAGTTATTAAAATACATTCTGAAATCTATATGATCTATATATCTATTATTATTGAAATATTTTTGTTAGCTTTATTATCATTATCAAATGATTGTTACCATTTGATTTCTTCAAATCATTTTCCAATGTGCTTATTCTGTTTTGTGCTTCTTGAATTTTTTCAGACATGTCTTTATCAATGCTCTTTGGCATTTGTTTGTTACTTATTTCTGCTTGAGATGCATTAAGAGCCAAAAACATTTTCCAAGAGGCATCTATAGCTGCTTTATCACTTGTCATGGGAATTGCTGTTTTTTGAAGCTCGAGTGCATGGAACTATTTGTTATTAGAAGAAATAATTATAAGAAATTGTAATTTCGTATGATATGATTATATATAGAATTTATAAGAAATTAGAAATATATGATCATCGCATATTATGCTATTTACCTTATCTAATAGTCTTTGGACATTGTCAGATATCTTGGACATCCCTATCCGTATTTCCGCGTTCGCTATTCTAGTTTCTGATAGTAACATATTAATCCCGGGATCCAGAGCGACTGGTACTGCAGGATTTACAGTTTGTGATACGGAATACGGAATTTGATTATCCATAGTTACATAATGTCCCTGCATAATGTTTACTATTCCAGATTATTCCAGATTATTGTTATTAAATTCATGAAATATGAAATATAGTTATTCATACTGCAAAATATGGTGGGGTCCATTGTGACGTTAACGGAGATGCAGCGACCAATGATCCATATGCAGAATTTGCAGAAGGCACTTCAGTTCTTGGCTCAAAATTTTTCTGAGTTCTCTTTTCTTCAGATGGTTCCTGCAAATTCTTCTGCGAAATTGCTTCCGATTTTTCTATCTAATGAAATGCGCAGTATTTTAGCAAAATACAAATTTCATTTATACAAAAAAATTTAGAAATCGCAACTAACTCGTTTGTGACGTAGAGATTTGTGAGGCACATCATCCTGTAAGATGATACCATTTTTTTTCAGATTAGAATAATTATATTGCAAGTTTTACAATATAATACAATGCATACGATACATAAAATATATAAATATAAAAGCACGTACCATAGTTTCGCATACATTTATAATTTACAATAAAAATGTCGGTATGAACCAACATTTTTACCTCGGTATCCTCGGAATCAGTAGATGGCAAAGGCATTTTTGGTAAGATAGGTTGACCCATCTTAGCCATCCTGGATATTATAGCAGCTTTAAAGCACGTTGAAGATTTAGATATGCGTGAATGTTTTTCTGCATCTCGTATATCGGTTACCTCTATTATCATCATGATATCTTTTTCCTTTGGGAATCCTGGACCTAAACTGATCTATGTAAAATTATTTAATGGAACACTGTTATCCGTAGCAATCCATAAAAATTTGTTACTCTACCTGTTTACTACAAGGTAAGAACAAGATCCTTTTCAAACCCTTGCTACTGCCTAGAAGAATTCTCTCCCAATTTTCATCCGTTGAAATCTCTACTGTCATCGTTTGCGACATTACAAAATTGCTTTTAAATGGTTGTACTATTTCGCTTCCTATGAAATACTTGATTGATATATTATCTCCTACTCTTGCAATTACATCTTTATCACTCTGAATAAGATCCTGATAAATTATGTTCTCTCCTCTCTCTTGCATTGCGAAATAACGTGCTAATCCTATTTCTATCGCAAATTCAAGATAACTATCATTATTCTCAAATAAGATTGACCAATTTTCTTTGTTATTGTCATAATAACTGGCATAATTGTTTGTTTGTACAGTATATACGAAGTCACGTGTCACTGTAGCAATGGATATATATTCTTGCTTGCTTCTATATAAAATTATTTGATATATTCTTGTTGTCACATTGCCTGTTAATGCCATACCAAGTTTCCCAATAGAATCATATGTGCCATTTTGTCTAAAATACACTTGTATTAGATATATATAATTAAAACTATATTTTAAGCAATTTAATATTTGATTACAATTTAAAAACATGTACAGCTTTAGCTATCAAAACTTCTGTTTTAGAAGATACAGTTTGCTGTAAATTATATTGGGTATTATTCTTTTTAGGAGGTGTTTGCTTATTAGGCTGAGAATCTATAAGCTTTGATTGTAACCCAAAAATGGCAGCCAAATTAGATCTAAAAATATAACAATTACAATAAATATTTAGATGATAAACAGATTTTATCTTCTTATTATGACAAATATACATTAAAACAATAGAAAAACAAATTGAGCTTTCAAAAATAATAGTAATAATAGTAATAATAGTAAAATAGATATTTATTAAATAAATACAAATTTTTTTACATTCTACGAAAAAATTAAAATTAGAATTATAGAATAATAATTATCCATTGTTCTTTTATTTTCTACAAAGTGAAATAAGTAATTTCAAATTTTTAAAGAAAAAGAAGAGACACAACATATAATAATAAGCTTATTATTCAATTAAAAGAACATTGGAGTACTTCAAAATTATTACATACCCTCCCGAAGGTATAAAATCTGGCTCATCATCATCACGAAAGATCTTATCGAGATTTGGTAATTGACCTGATGCGTTCATGATATCAAAATTTAATCAATTTTAATCATAAATGAAAAAATACGCAATGCGTAACATCTCGTCACTTGCTAAATTATTTTCATTTCTATTGTATCGAGAAATCTGATACCATGCACCTTAATGTTATTAGATTTAACACTCTAAGAAACAATGCCCATCAAATCTGTCAAAACAGTCAATTGATAGTCATAATGTTTGTAAATGTAGATATTCAACTCGATACCTGTATTTAAAAATGGCAGAATCGAAAAATCTATGAATATTTGACACATAGATTGCATTCGCTTTGGACATTTCTATCATGTAAATATCAATGCGAGCGCTACTTGGAAAAATAGAAGTTATATAAAAGAAAACGAATATCACTAGAAAGTATATAATCGGTTGCAAAAGGAAGAAAAAAGGGAAAGAAAGAAAAAGTATAGAGATATTAAGGAGATAAAAAAAATAGACTTACATTGTCAGCGAGCATGATTTACTATAACCTTTAAACTGTATCATTTAGCCTATTTGCGTAAATATGTCAAATAGCAATTTATTTCTTAAATCTGGATTTCCGCGAGCACCTTTGGGTCTCGGAATTGGACGTTATGTGTGTCAATTACAAAGAATAACCTTAAAATTTTGTAAAACCCATGGTACGAGTAGAGGAATAAGGTAATGTAGATTTATATAAATTCGTTTATGTAGATATGCACTTTAGACGATAAAACAACTAATTATTAATTATTATTATTTTATATTTTTATAGAGGCTTTATAGAACATGATCTACTTGATTATACAAAACAAAATCCAGGAGTGGTTGTATATGTTAAACCAAGAAGACACAGGCATCCAGTCCTAGTTGCTGAATATTGTATGTCGTATCTAAAAAATATCATAACTTTCAATCTTATTGATATTAATAATATATATCGTATATTAATATTAATAATATGTATCTTATCTAGTAAATGGTAATAGACAATGGATGAATCTTGCTAATTATGATCGAAGTGATGTTGCAAAATGGATGGAACTACTACGTACACAGATTCATGATAGTCCTTCAATAAGATTACATAAATTGTGGCATACAGATGTTCCATCAATCCAAGGACCATGGACACCTTTTACTTTCAGGAAACCAGAAATAAATTTGGCACAGTTCCCTAATGTAATTATATTTTTTCCCTAAATGATAGCTTATATTTATATTAGAAAATTTAATATATCTGATGTATTCTTTATATTTATAGAAAAAACTTGGTTCCTCTCTTAAAATTCATCCTACAGCAACAGAAAAACTCATTGAATTATTTAAGGCTCAGCAATTGGGAGAAAAAGAAACAAATAATTCAGATGTTGAGAAAAATTTGGAATATATTCAAAAAACATAATTTTGGATACAATTCTGAATAGTACATTTTTATTTCATGTTGTACATAAATATACAAAATTAAAAAAGAATTATATGTTTTATTTGTGTACAACCAGCGTATAATGAATAAATAAGTTTCATCATTATTATTATTAATCATTAAAAAGATATGTATTATATATGTATTTTTATGTGCAGTAAAATATAAAAATCTTATAAATTGTCTCCTAATTAATAATTGAGTTAATAAACATTAAAACAATTTTAATCTATTACAATATTTAAATATAATAAAAACAAATAAAATGAAATGAAAGAACTTTGATGTTGGTTACAGTTCCTATAGGAAACATGTAAAAGATGTATAAAATATTCAGAAAGATATATCTAACTCAATACGCAATTATCTTCATTTTTCTTCTTTCCATTAGATTTTATGTTTTTATAAGTTGAAGTAATTTTTTGGGGTATTTTTGTAGTACTATTAGACATTTGAGAAGTATTTGTGACGGTATATTTTTTCTGTAAAAAAAAATTATTCATTAAATAATGATTCCATGTCGTTATTTAATCAATAATTATCATTGATTAATATTTGTACATACAACAGTATCTATCCCATTATTTCCTTTTGCATTTGAATAATTAGGATATACTGCAATAAATAATTGTAATATGCTTTCATTTGTTATGTATTTAAATTTTTCGTTCATTTATAATTTATAATTTCGCTGTACGTGAATATATGTACAATATGTACAAGATACATACCTGAAGTCTTAGCAGAATATGCTGATAGGTTAGTAGTATTTTTATTATTTAAATTCGAAGTATGTGCATCTAACATCACAAAATCAGAAGCAACATCATCGCCAGAAGGTGAATCTATAACTTCATTCAATAATACTGTCGGAATATCTGGGAGGCTACTCTAGAAATTATTTAGTCGAAATATTGATAAATATCTCCTAATTATCCTATATTATTAAAAGCAGAAATATACTATGTAGAAATAATATATTCTACATAAGAATTTATAAATTCTTCAAAGTTAAATACCGTTTTTTGCATTGATCTCGCAGTCTTAGCTTTATTTCGATTATTCCAATTGTCATTGTGCTATAATATAAAATTACTCCCATCATATATCAATTAAAAATTTCTTCAGTTATATTCTTCTATAATATTTACAATAGTTAATTTTTATAATTAGTACTTTTGTAAAATTTATCTCTTCTAATATTTTTTAAATATTTTTGTCTATTTATCACATAACAATCTCTATATATACTATATATTATTATAATATTTATTATTTATATTTATATTATTATTATTATTATTATTATTATTATATTATTATATAAAAAGGATATGTATGTGAAACTATATTTCACAAATGATATTTTTATTATATAATCATACATATAAACCATTTTATAAATTACTTTTACAAATTTAAATATGTATATATATATATATATATATATATAATTTTATATATCTATATGATAATATCATATATAATATAAAAATATATGCAATACAAATAGTATTATAAATTTTATGAATTATTTTATAAATTATCTTTTATTATTATTTACCTTTGGAATAAATTTCGATTGCTGTACCGATTTATCCAACAAATTTTTATTCACCTATAAGAATAAAAAATCCTGTATAAGTAAGCATAATATTTAAATTTTAACAAATTATATATTTTTAAATAAATATCCTGAAATATTGCCTTTATATTAGTGTGTCCTTTAACAGGATTAAATTTGCCTTTGCAACAATGCGTGAAGTGATTTATATCACCACATTTCGTGCACTTTGATCCCCAAGCAGGACACTTTCCTTGTGGGTGATTACGAGCACATCTCCAACATGGTGGTCTCTTTACATCATGAACATTATGTGGCTTCACACAATACACATATTGTGGCTTACACATAGAATTTTCTTCTTTTATTTTATTTTCTTTAGTAACCTGTTTCATTTTCTCAATATTGATATTGTAATCATTATAGATTGCTATTATTTTTTGCAAATCTAAATTTTCTGTTTCAAAAAATTTTTTTCGAAGTATATCATCATGTATATCAAGAATGATTTTGTCTCGTATAATGCTCTCTGTCATATCCTTAAAATTGCAAGTTTTGGCTTTTTCCTAAAAATGATGCAAATTTTAAACAGAAACTGGATAAATATTTTCAAAATCGTAGAATATTATAGAATATTAAGGTAATAGAATATTACCTTTAAATTATTTATATATTGTTCGATAGTTTCATTTTGTTTCTTCGCTTTTGTAAAAAATTGATATCGCTCGACCACTTCTTTTCTGGGTGGATTAAAATATTCCTCAAGCTTTAGGATCAATATATCCATGTCATCCTTATCTTCTGGTTTATCAAATGAGATATTTTGTATCGCGTCGATACCAACTTTTCCAATCCGATTTTTTAGAAAATTCGCGCGGATTTCATTGGATTGATCAATATATCCGGTAATTTTCATAAAAATAATAAAGTCTTCTTTCCAGCTTTGCCAGTTACTGACCATATCACTATCCATTGTCAAAGGATCTGGAGCTCGTGCATGTGCTTCCATAGTTAAACTTTTTGAAAAAAGGAGAAGATAATTTTCTTTTTAAATAAATTTCTTTTCAATTTTATTTTCTATTTTCAAATTTCGATTTGACTCGATAAAAACACTATTTCTATTCTATCATGTCATTTTATTATATTTATTATAAACATTTAAAATATTGAGTAAAATAAATTCGAGAAATAAATTTTCATAAATAATATTCATAAAAAATTCCAATAAGAATATTATATCAGAAAATTTCAAATTGTTTAAATATTTTTCATATTTACCAATTTATTATTTTTCTAATAAATATTTTGCACATATCATGCACACGCGACATATACGCACATATTCCGTGCCTACGCGCGCGCGCGTAAATTATTAATTTCATATATTAATATATTGATCCTGTCTATAATATTTATCATAAACATATAATTTTCTATATATTAAAAATTATATGTTTTTTAAAGAATAATCTTAAGAATAATTTTTAGGAATAATTAAGAATTTTAAAAGAATTTAATTAAAAATACAGCTAAACTTATCAGTTAGTTTTTATCGTGATTCACGATTTTTTTTATTATAATTCACAATTAAAATAGTGCATCAAAATCATCAAAAATGGTGCATGGTGTAAAAAAAATATAAATATATATAATATATATTATATATATTATATATATATTATATATATATATATATATATATTATAACATATATAATAATTATATATGTATTATTTATATATAATAATAATATATATAAGAAAAATAACATTTTATATATATACATAATAAAGTATAAAAATTTTTTATAGATTGATATATAGATATAATATGTACGTAAAAACTTCATTATCTTTTTTAAGATAAGATAAACAATTTTTTATTAGTAATGGAAAATAAAAACAATTTGTATTTTATTATTACAATGTTCTACAAATTTAAAATTAACGAATTTTTTTAATAATGCGTAAAATGTAGTCTACTTTAACTAAATTAGTTATACTAAAATTAGTTGTAACTGATAAGTTTAGCTGTATTTTTAATTAAATTCTTTTAAAATTCTTAATTATTCCTAAAAATTATTCTTAAGATTATTCTTTAAAAAACATATAATTTTTAATATATCGAAAATTATATGTTTATGATAAATATTATAGACAGGAACAATATATTAATATATGAAATTAATCATTTACGCACGCGCGCGGATGCACGGAATATTTGCGTATGTATCGCGTGTGCATGATATGTGCAAAATATTTATTAGAAAAATAATAAATTGGTAAATATAAAAAATATTTAAAGAATAATTATTAATAAAGGCATACTTCTTTAATGACTGCATACGCCATTTTAAAATGAGATGCTGTACATGTAGAATTTATGACAACTATGGATTAAAATACGGATAAAGATTCTATCTACTCTACACATATACATATGTAAGAAAGCATATTAAAAGCATATGTTTAGTACCTGATCTTTAAAATTACAGTTTTGAAGTTACAAAAAGCTTCCGTACTTTCGTGTATCTCCTATGGTAACATCCGAAGGAAACTGCGCGATAAAGCACAATAGCTTACTAACCGTCAATGCTTTCAATCCTGCACAGTAATCTCTGACACATACTAATCATTCCGCGAGTGTAGTATATCCATATACAATCGGTATTCCCCAATGACGTAAGATAGATGGTATGAAAGAAAGAGCCGCGGATGAATAACTTGATAAACTGGCTAGAAAAATCCTGTATAATTGTAATATTTGCAATAATAAAAGAATTATTAATTAAGATTTATAAATCAGGACGCATTTTATATGTTGAGGCAATAAACAAAATGTTCGAGATATGATTAATTAGTTATATTGAGATATAATGACTTATAATAATTATTTAAAAAAAATAATATGTAACTTCAAATATATTAAAAATTATAATATGAATCAATAAAAACAGCGATTAATAGCGATTTATTAGAAAACATTAGAAAACGAATTATTATAAGTATTAATAAAAAATAACAGAGATGCGTTACGGGGTAGTCTTATAATATAGATTTCATGTAATACATCGATATTGTAACTAATCAGAAGTATTACAGGAATAGCATCTCCATTCTATTCACCTAACCCTTTTGATTGCTTATGCGATTATGTGTTACACAAAAAGTCTGTTTCATAGGACCGCACCTTTATTATTCTTCTTGCTGCATTATATGCATTCCTAAATGATACGATTGCTGAATGCTTGCTAAGACACTCCTATTGCTTATCACCTATAGCAGAGATGCTTGCAGATTATGATCTGCAAATTTTAATTGATTAATAATTTTTTTGTTATTGCAGAGATTGCAAAATAATACAGGATTTTTCTATTCAACTTATTAAATTCTATTCGCTAATGAGCGCATGATTATTCTTTGTTAAACATTCAATATAGCTGAGCCTTTTAGGGTAAAATCAGCCTTTTAAGATAAATTATAAGATAAAATCATGTTTACAATAGTATTACATACAATAGTATTAACTTTTTACCTCGTTTTATGTCTTGCAGAATAAAACGAAAGATATCGATATATAGCATACCACATATTTTTATATATATCGTGAAAAATAGAACATATACGATTTTTTACTTTTTATAATTATATTATGTATCAACCATGGACCAGGTACAATGGATACAATATTGCAATTACTCACTAAATAATAATGAAATATAATTGGTTGAATCTGAAAATGAAAACCAATCATATTTGATTGCCGCTCAATGAGTTGCATTACTGGATACGCTCATTAAAGTAATAAAAAATGAATTGGCTACATTAATGATCTGTAATAGATCTTAAATCTATAATAGATCTTAAATCTGTAATAGATATGTAATAGATCTGTAATACAAAATATCATGATACATACCGCTTAAAATTCGTCAAATGCCCAACTGATCAATAAATAAAAGTTGGACATTTAACGAATATAAAGGAATATATATTTTGAGACTGTGTATCTATCATTAAGATCATTAATATAGCCAATTCATTGTTTTCTATTTATGTACTGCTATTCAAATAAAAGCGCGATTGACGACAGTCAATACTAAGTTCTTTTTTAGCGTTGTTTAACGTTTATATAAATAAATAATAAAATAATAATCAAATGTTCGTCGAATTATTTTTAATCGATTGATTCATATCATATCTAATATAATTTCAACCAATAAAAACTAGTTTGTTTTATGAAGGAACATCTCGCGTTAACATGTGATCGAATCATAAAGTCGCGTTTTCAAGGGAAAATCTCGCGTTAGATGCACACGTAACCTCTAAATCTCAAAAATTGTCTTTCCTTATACTGACATTTTTGAATAGCTTGTACATCATTAAGCTGATTGAAACGATACATGTAGCGATAGTGCAAAAAATATCCACACATTATCTTTTTATCGAGTTCGGCTGTCAATAGAAATGGCAACACGATCATGATGCGGCGTACTCTCATACGTATTGCACTCACTCGTGGTTTATTCGCATGCTGTTAGAACAACGCGAGCAATATGATCGGTGGTTCGTCGACGTGATGACGTCAGATCTCGAAGCATAGGCCGAGAACGCGAGTTTAAAGCCGAGTAGGGCGTGAAATCGTGCGTTCTTTCGTTGTCGGATGGAAGTATGTGCAAATAGTGGTGCGCGCGTACGTTTCATCTACGAAATAATTATGTTTGCTGTTTTAACGTGATCGACAGTGAATAGTGTACCATGTTTCGCTGCATTCCGATTTTTAAAGGGTGTAACAGGCAGGTGGAATACGTTGACAAGCGTCATTGCTCACTGCCGTGCGTCCCCGATGATGTTCTACGATACTCGAGAAGCCTGGAGGAGCTTCTATTGGACGCGAATCACATTCGTGATTTGCCGAAAGTAAGCAAACGCCTACCGATTTTGATTGTACTGATTTTTTAATTTTTTTATTTCCTCTATCTTCTGTCTCGTAAATCTCGCTTGTTCTTTCTCCTTCGTCTATTCATTGTATTCATAATGCAATCTTGTCGCGTTGCAACACAATGAGAAGTATATCTCGATAGAAGCATTTCCCTATATTTTTCCTCTATTTTCTTTCGTATCTGATATCGTAGATAATTCTACGAATCTTGAATGAATTCGGGTCCGTATTCATTTCAGAATTTCTTCCGACTTCAAAGGCTACGCAAGCTTGGTCTGAGTGACAATGAGATACACCATTTGCCACCAGATATTCAGAATTTCGAGAATCTTGTGGAACTGGATGTGTCCAGAAACGGTGAGAATCGTATCTATATGATTCTAAACTTGCAACGTACATTTGACAGCGCGATCGCTTTATTTACGCGCGAGATCGCTACATTAGTGCGCTGCATTAGGACGTGTCGTCCTACAGTTCGACAGTTAATGACAATTAATTGCTATAATGATCGCGTTAGCGAGCTCTCATATCTTGGTCTCGATATCTTGGTTTTTTCCTCGTTTCTATCACGTTCTTCTGAGGATTCGGCCTCGAATGATGGACGACCGGTGACGGTTCTCCAGAGGAGAAAGGCGAGCGTCTCGCATAATATACGCGGCAGAAGGTCGATTTATTGCTGGAAAGCATTGAATTAAACCAACAATTATCGTTCCGTTAATTCTATCTGCAGGAATATAACGATTTTGAAAAGGTCTCGCATCGTATCCCGAAAATTCTACACGGCCGTCGATGAACGCTCCATGAAACGATATATAACGGTGTATTTTCTTTAGTTTCTTCCCATGGTTGCTTCTAGTATAGCGCGTCATCGTGCCACCGACGCCGCATCGCGCTGCGCTGCGCTGCGCCGAGCTAAGCCGAACCGAACCGAACCGAGCCATGCGTGCCGCCCCGCCTGTCACTGGCGCCTATCATGAATATTTCTGCCTGCGGGATTTTTTTTCGTTTCCCTTTTCTTACTCTACCTGTTGCAGTACATATGTTCAAAAGAATCGAATTACGAATATAGTACGAAATTTCGTTGGAATTATTCATTCAAAACTCAGCGTGTTAACAAGTTTTTGGGTCACGTTGGTTTGAAATATCAATTTGTGCGTATGTATTGCATGCGCGCGCTATAGGAGAGCAGTTACACAATCAAAGGAAAACAGATAAAAAGTTCATACAATTACATGCAGGAACAAAATGTACTTTGTATGAAAAATGAGAAATAATAGAACAGTTACAGAATATGTAAAGAATTAGGGACTATTTGTGATTATATATTTTTGTAATTATATGTTATATGTAAATCTCTAGGAAAATTTTTATAGAAAGATTTTCACGTTAGATTAATTCTGTCGATGATTGACCGAGAAAACACAATAGTAACATCGACAGCAGCATGATAGTGTTTTCACATCACACAATACGATGACGCAATAACGAAGTATTTTTATTTTTTTATTATTAAAAAATAACGAATGATATACTATTAAAAAAAATAATATAAATGAAATATTTTAAAATGTTATAGAGATATCTTTGGCCGTTTAAAATATATATCTAAATGCACGGCATTATTGCATTAATTTACACACCGCCTTATCGATATCTTGCCACGTGACAGTGCATCAATCTTTGCTATACCTGAGCATTATAATGTCTCCGTATCACGAGCTAAAGTGTTCATATTTCCTTTGATATTCGTCAAATAAATTTTTGTGAAGCTATTAAAAATACAATTAATTAAACGTAGCATATGTATGTATATATATATATATAATTAAAAAGAATATCGATAAATTTAGATACGGTATATGTGCATGTATGTGTGCTTTAAATTATTAGCTTTATTAAGATTTTTTTTAAATAAAAATATAGTATGTAATACTAGTGATATCTAGATATAACACGCGTGATTCAAGTACGACGAAAGTTGAAGCAACTTCGCTTAAATACGACACGATGCGCGTACGATATTACATCATTTACGCAACGTACATTGTTCTCCCATAATGTTCCGATGTTGCGTACCATGTTCTATGACACGGGGAGTACTATTATCAGTAGATATTTACGATCTATTATGTGCTGAAATATGTTACGCATTCCGTTCACAACAGCATCTGTACATTCGTTTACACTGACTCATCTGAAATCGCGTTCGCTATAAAACGAGCGCGATGTAACGCGACATAACTTCGACGTTCGAATGCGCAGATGAGTAGATTGCGCAACCGTGACAGGTTTCAAATGAAAAAGGCTGTTGCTTGATCGCGATAATCACTGCGTATCTACCACTTTTTCACTTTGATTACATATCAATTTAAAATTTGTCAGATCTATTCTCTCGATACCCATCAACGAGAGAGTAATTAAATTATCGATTGTTTTCAAATCAGATTAAGACTAGAGATTAAGATAATTAGGTTTTTCTCAATGGTCATCAGTATTTCGTATCAGTATAATGTTGTCTGTTATCATTCAGTTATTTGGACGCAAGCTTTCTTTATGTCTTTTTATTTGCGATTCTTTTAGCTCGTAATAAGCAAATGCGTAACAAAGGTAACGTTTTCTCATTATCTTTTCTAAAGTAAATCGCAAAGAGCAAAGGGTGGATGTTTGGTGCTATTTATAATATTTATTGCGGTTGCATCAAAAGGGACCGCCGACTAACCACGGTAGTTGTTGAAAATTGACGATAGAAAAAGAATGTAATATGCATGCTTCAAATTCTGGACCATCTTGCATATTCATTTATTCATGGATTCTTTCTTGGAATTGAAAGAAATCGTTTTCCCCTTTTTTAAGCTTTTTAATGTAAATTTATCTTAGTCAGAATGCTCAATCTGAGAATTTTTTAGAAATTAATTTTAACAAATTCAAATTGATATTTCAAAAACAAAATGTCAAAAGAAACGACACTTTAACATGTTGTGTTAAAGAATTAATGTTTTTATTAATTATTTTTCTTACAAACATTTTAATGATATCTAATTTCAAAATAAAATTCTCAAAATGAAATCATGAATAATCGATAATAATCTTTTTACGTTTAAGATTATTTCATTATTAAAATTATAATATAATCCACATAAAACAAGAAAATAATTATTTAAATTATTTCCTTTATAAATATAATTCAATGAATAAAATGTTTTCATCCTAAAAATTTTTGTCGGGATATTATTTCATAGCAATTTTATACCTTTGCATCATGAAAAAAATCGGTGACAAAGAGGTTGCTGTTTTTTTTTTTCCAGCGGAATCACGCTTTGTTGTAATTTCCTCTCGTGAATGTCGCTTAACTCCCGCATATGACGGACTATTTGAACGATCGTAAAGCGTAAAGGAATGAGCCGAACATTTCCCCATTTTTTCAATGGCATTGGATATAATTAAAATTGAAGTATATAATCATGACAGTCGTAGCAAAATTATTATTTCTTGAAAAAATGTGCATTTCATGAAAGCATCTTAGATTACTTAAGTTTGATCTTGTGATATAAAAAGATTGTATAATTCTCTTATATAGAGATAATGATCGAAATATGTATTTCTCAAATAATATTGAAGAAGAATTAAATCATTTATTAGATAATGTGCTTCATCTTATTTTATAGATATAGAACACATTCCTGACGACATCAAGAATTTACGTGCATTACAGGTAGCGGATTTCAGCAGCAATCCTATTCCAAGGTTATTTAATTATTCTGATTTTTCTTCTATTTTTAAATATCAATTTATACTGTATTATTTTGTGATATCTCTTTCCGATGATTTATTTTTAGATAATATCTATTCATACAAAATGATATAAATTTCCACCTGTTCTTATTTTTAGCCTTCCAGCAGGATTTGTACAACTAAGAAATTTAACTGTACTTGGACTTAATGATATGTCCCTTACGAATTTGCCACATGATTTCGGAAGGTAATAATAAGAAATAAATTTTAACGCGCGCGCGCCCACACACACACACACGCGCGCGCGCGCGCGCGCAGAGAGAGAGAGAGAGAGAGAGAGAGAGAGAGAGAGAGAGAGAATATACACGATATAGATATTAATATATAATTTTCTTTATATTAATTCTTATATTATTGAAAATATATTCTTTCATAGTTTGGAGGCGTTACAGTCATTGGAATTAAGAGAAAATTTGCTCAAATCCTTGCCTGAATCGCTTTCCCAGCTTTCCAAACTTGAACGATTGGATCTCGGTGATAATGAGATCGAAGAATTAGTAAGTATTGTGACTTTCTTATTGCAGAATAATGGCAATAATGACAAAATAATGGCAATAGGCGAATAAAAATGATTATATTTAAACAAAAAGATCTTCCTTCAGAAGTATTTCATCTCTATTGTTTTTTTTATTTCTCTATTAATACTTTAATTTAATTACTTAATTCTTAATGAAAATAGTTTGTAAATAAAGATTATTCATGAAGGCCAAATTCATACATAAAATGTTAATAAACTAAAATTTTTGAATTGTTATATATCTGTTATATTTAATTCTCTCTTTGGCATATATTTGCACATATATTTAATATTAATCAACTAAATAATATTTTATTCTTTTAATAGCCCACACATATCGGAAGATTACCAGCTCTACAAGAATTGTGGCTTGATCATAATCAACTGCAACACTTACCATGTCAAATAGGCGAACTTAGAACATTGGCGTGTTTAGATGTTTCGGAAAATCGTTTAGAAGATCTTCCTAATGAGATTGGTGGTCTCGAATCATTGACGGATTTACATTTATCTCAGAATGTTATCGAAAACTTACCCGATGGACTTGGTGAATTGAAGAAGTTAACTATACTCAAAGTAGATCAAAATAGACTTTCTGCTTTAAATCAAGCTATAGGAAAGTGAGTAAATGAAATATAAACATATAATCACATTAATCTCTGAAATGAAGAACCATCTATATAAATAAAAACATCCTTACATCTTATGTGTTTTAGGTGCGAAAATTTGCAGGAACTAATTCTTACGGAAAATTTTCTTTTAGAATTACCAATATCTATAGGCAATCTACATAATTTAAATAATTTAAACGTTGATAGAAATAGTTTACAATCTTTACCGATAGAAATTGGTAAGATGATTAAAAAATCAATTTTATAATTATAAATTGTATACAAAAATATACTTTTTAAAATAAGATATAATACATAATTGGATTTGATTTTTTCTGATTTTCTAGGAAATTTAAAAAAATTGGGTGTATTGTCCTTAAGAGATAATAAATTACAATATCTTCCAATTGAAGTAGGACAGTGTAATGCTTTACATGTCCTAGATGTGTCTGGCAATAGGTATGTTTTCATAATTATAAAATATGCATCTATTTATCATCTGATTGATGCTTGATAAGTAATTATATACAATTTTTTCTCATGTAGATTACATTACTTACCATATTCTTTAATCAATCTGAATCTAAAAGCGGTATGGTTGAGCGAAAATCAAGCGCAACCAATGCTGACGTTCCAAACGGATGTCGACGAGGAGACTGGACAGGAAGTATTGACGTGTTTTCTTTTGCCACAATTGGAATTCCATCCCGATGGTTAGTGTAACTAAGTTATTTATTAAAAAAATAAAATATATTCAAACAAATTGAATAGGAAGAAATGGCGATCCTAATAATGATCGATAACAAACGTGATATTTTTATTTTTATAGCATACAATTAATCATTTCGCTAATTAGCTAGCTGTTTTTTTCTTTTTCTTTTTAGATTCGAGTAGATTGGGGATACTGGTCGGTATGAGAAATATTCCAGGTTGTGAAATGCGTGAACTAGCAAGTAGCGATGACGAAGGTTGGCAGGAAAGAGAAGCATCGCGGACACATTCGGTGAAATTCACGGATGAGCCACCAGAGGTTGATAGAGAGGTATGTATTTGACATCTCTCTGTTAGATAGCTTTTTATAATACTTTTTGTTATCTGTTCTATTTTATTTATTTTGGCAAATAGACTCTTTTCGTACGTCAAAATACGCCACATCCGAAGGAATTGAAAGCTAAGGCACACAAGTTGTTTAGTAAAGGGAAAAGTGAAAGTCGATCGGGCTCTACAGATGAACAGGTGAGTCTTACGATCAACTTGTTCTTGACAAATTACAGTACGTCCAAAAAATTTCAACTGTGCGTTTTTAATTCTTTATTCTTAATGTTTCTTGACGGACATTATTTCACATTATTTTATAAGATAATCCGATTCAAACTTTTGTTAGGATGTTTCTCAAACGTTTGGATTAGATAAAGCCGAATCAGAAACACCGGTCAATTCTATAGACATGCCGCAATCTGCCTCTGAGCAAGAGGGACATGTGGAATGTACTGTACAAGATGATCGTAAATTATCAGCGTCTGTCACCGTATCAGACAACGCGGATGTTCAATCTAATAAAGAGGCAGATAATATTTCCGTTCAATATACCCCAGATTTTTATGCGGTAAGTAATTTAAGACAAGCTTTTTTATTTTAATACTAATTACGTAAGCAATTATCTTTTATTTGAGATAAGCGTCTCAAATTTGCATCTGTATTTGCAGATTCTTGGCATGTTATTGATTAAATCGTGTACCTATATAAATACATTTGCATGTCATAATCTATATATTAATTAAATGGGCATATTTACATTTATATGTATTCTTAAGATTCTTTTTTTTCTTTTTAAATTGATGGTGTTTATTTTTTTTACAGAATGCAAGAACTGAAAATTCTGTTATGGAATTAAAAGAGAAGGAAGAAGAAGCATTTGAAATTGAAGATATGCAAAAGCATGTAGAGTTTAATATCGCAGAGGACGCAAATAACGAAGATACTTCTGATCCCGATAAGCCCAATAAACTTCAACGTAGGGATACTCCACATCACTTAAAAAATAAACGTATTAATATGACGGTTGATAAAGAGAAAGTTGCCTCCATTATCGCACAGGTATTGCATACGAATATATTTCATACACTATTTGATAAATAAAAAAATTTATGTGCACAGGTATATAGCTATAAAAAATATGTAATACTTCATATTCACAGGCACTTATGAAGAAAGCTGATGAAGCTCCTGCGCCTATTCCAACACAAGTAGAACTTACGGAAGCATATGATACACAAAATCAAGGTAAATTTAAAAATCATATTATATAATAACTTGCGCTATATTTATTCAATTATTTATATATTATATCTATTCATACTGTATTCCAGATAAAATAATTCCATTTATTTTTATTTTTCTTATAATAATAAAGAGATAGAATGAGTAATAATAATTTTGCAGAAAACTTTTACTACATAGAGAAATTCTTATTAGAAACTTATGACAGAATATGTTACATGAAAAATCACGCGCGATTTTTTGAATCATTGGAATTTACTACATATAACAGAAAGGAAAACGCTGATAAGATATATCTTACTCTACCTACCTTATCTCGTTATCAATGTCTCAACGTATCCGTTAGGGGATCGAGAAGAGTATCTCTTGTGTTATTACGCGGCATAATGCTTGTCGTGTAAACGCGGAACATTGATTTAAAAAAAAGATTGATACAATGCCTAGAAAATACAAATGTTTTGTTAAAAAAAACCGAATCTTAAAAAGTATGATGAGTGTCACATATCTATAAAGTTACAGACATACACGCACTCGCGCGGTAAATTAGTATATTTATTAAATATATCATTAATTTATTATTTTAGATGCAACATCTGATATTGAACCAGCACTAGAAATACGAGAGGAACAATATGAAATTCACATAGAAAGAACAGCAGGTAGTGGATTAGGACTATCAATAGCTGGTGGTTTTGGATCGACACCTTTTAAAGGCGACGATGAAGGCATTTTTATTTCAAAAGTTACTGAAGGTAAGCATTTTTTGCAAATGAATAATTTTATTGAAATTGCTATGTGATAATAAATTTAAATCTGATGATTATCTTTGATTATTAAATATTATCTTTGATTCATTTAATGTCACTCACGTTTTATTCTATTATGTCAAATATATTTTATAAATTATCTATATAATTTTTTTTTCGATAAGAAAAAGAAAATTATTATGTTTTGTGTGAATATAATTTTTACTAATTTAAAAATGTCGAATATGCATGATAATGATAAATTATTATGCACATTTTTAGGTGGACCTGCAGACTTAGCTGGTTTGAGGGTAGGAGATAAAGTTATATCTGTAAATGGAATATCAGTTGTAAACGTAGAACATTACGCTGCCGTGGAAGTATTAAAAGCATGCGGACGTGTCCTTGTGTTGGTTGTTATAAGAGAAGTCACAAGGATAATCCCACCATATGAACAGGTACATGTAAACTATTTTCTTAATATCATATATATCTTTTCATTTTAGATAAACTAGATCAACATTAATTTTGCTTTATTTTAATCGTTCTTAGACACCGACAAGAAAAGATTCCATATGCTCCAGTTTAAGTACAAGTAGAGCACCAAGTGCAACATCTTACGTTTCCTCTACAACATTATCACATACTTTAGAAAATGGTGACACATCGTTGCCTCATGAAAATATAAAGGTAACAGTTACGTTTAAATAGTTAATGTTTAAATATTTTTTAAAAATAATTAAAAATTTTTTGAGGAACATACAATAATAATTTATTGTAGACGAAAAAAGTTCCCGAACTTATAACTGCTGTAAAAGTGAATAGTGAACCCATGGTGTCCGTACTTTTTCATACAACGTTGATTCGAGATCAAAATGGATTGGGATTCAGTATCGCTGGTGGAGAAGGTTCACCGCCGTTTAAGGATAACAATGACGTAAATATTTCTAAAATAAATCATATCTTGTTATCAATCATTTTTTTATATCGTTTTGATTATCAAAAATTAATTACATATTAATATTTTCAGGCAATATTTATTTCGAGGATCACAGATGGCGGAGTTGCCCAAAAAGATGGCAAATTGTTAGTTGGTGACAAAGTAATATCCGTAAGTATTTTTATTATTCATATTAGATTTATTGTATAATCGAGTTTTGTATTCGTTAATCTCTTATTAATTGACTTAGATGTTCTTATCAATTGATATATTACATATTAGATATTTTTGTAATTTGCAGATTAATGGGGTTGATATGAGAGGAGCAAAACATGAACAAGCGGTAGCTTTACTCACTGGCTTAGAAAGATTTGTTCGATTAGTAGTCGAACGGGAAATACCACT
The DNA here is from genome assembly GCA_020341155.1 of Eciton burchellii. Lineage (NCBI taxonomy): Eukaryota > Metazoa > Arthropoda > Insecta > Hymenoptera > Formicidae > Eciton > Eciton burchellii. Next base: position 2,776,099 of record JAHMML010000012.1, on the reverse strand, counting down.
TTCTCAAGCAAATCCTGCCACCGTCATAACTCCTTCCGAGAAATCGCCACGCGTCATAGGTACACCGAAACCTTATACGGGTCTGTACAATGCCAATAGTTACATGGCGAATAGACATGGATACGGTGGATACCGTCGATCCATGGATGCCGATAAAGCTTTATCACCAAGTCCTATTTCGAAAACACCACCATCTCCGTCGTTACCCGCAGAATCCGATACTGTTAATGAGATGCCCAAAATGAACGGCGTAACTGAAGTGGGAAATATCTTGAAGAATGTTTCACCGATAAGTCCCGATCCGACAATTAATCAAGCGCATCCGCAGCCAGCTCCGAGGCACAGTATTTTGCAAACAACAACCACGCCTACAAGTAATACTAGTCCCGCAATTGCAACTTCCGAGCCTAGACCGGCATCCCCGCAGGAAGACATACAGGTACCGAAGCCAATCACCAACGAGGAATTTCAAGCTATGATCCCTGCTCATTTCCTTCGACCTCCAACATCCTCGCCTTCGCCAGACTCCCATCAGGGCCCCATTGTGACAGTTACGATAAAACAGCCTGAAACTTTGCCTGGAGATGTTAATTTTCCTCCGGCTCCTACTACACTCGGCAAAGTTACCGAGACCATCACAAAGAGCACCCTCACCGAGACCGTCGTAACTAGAGTGACCGACAACCAGTTGGTGCAACCACTTATTATCGAGGTATGTGTTTGCTTTAGTTAGAAAAGCACCAAATACATATACCACCAACAGTAGTTTTATATCTATAAAAATTTTTTTTCTTGCTCATTGTCTCGGTTTTATTTAGAAAACTTATATCAAAATATCTATTACAGCTTCTCGTACTATCTTTTTCCTTCTGATAATCCTCCTGTTCCTTTTATTGTCCTTGGCACCTCATTAAATTAAAATCGTTGAAATATATATATTTATATATATTTACTATTAATACGATTTATAATCAATATAGTAATCGTTATTTAGGATGTTATCCTTATAAAAGAAGGTTCTCTGGGATTCAGTATCATAGGTGGTACCGATCACTCGTGTACGCCGTTTGGTGCGAAGGAACCGGGAATTTTCATATCACACGTAAGTCTTATTTAACATAATTTTATTTAAAATTACAATAGTTATTATGAATTATGTGAATATATATATATATATATATATATATATATATATAATTATATATAAAATATATCATTTTCTTTTTGAAAATTTAGGTTGTTCCTGGTGGTATAGCAGCAAAATCTGGTAAATTAAGAATGGGTGATAGAATATTAAAAGTAAATGGAACGGACGTAACGAAAGCTACTCATCAAGAAGCAGTAATGGAGCTTTTAAGACCAGGGGATCAAATCGTACTTACTATTCAACATGATCCACTTCCAGAAAATTATCAGGTAAAATGATACACTTTCTCGATATGATTGTGATCGAACAGTTGTTTAGATTAGCAATGCTTAAATAGAGCTATAAGTCTATGAATTAGATAATTTTATACAATAATATATTACAAAATGACACATGTATTATTTTTGTCACTGGACAAACTAGATATTCTTCAATAACGATTATATATTTTATGAAATATGCAACAAATATAATTTTTATCTTTTTTTATCAAATATTTGTGTTCAAAGTGCAACACAATTAGCAAGACGATTAGTCTTTAGTCACAATTGTTTTGTAAATATGTGCACACGTCTAAAAAATCGTGATTCAAATGATTGACACATGAACTGTTTATGCTTAGAACTTTAGGTACTTCACTCAATAAGTGAGTTACTTTCAAAAATGTTTCTTTTTTTTGTGTTCTGTTAATATTTTCAAGGAATGCTTGTTAATTGCATAAAATGGCACTCAGTGTTTCTGCATATGATTTCCTTACCTAATGCAGTTTTTTTTTTTATAATTTGCCCCACAAGCTGGTCGAAATAGAGTACATTCCTGTGACAGTAAGTACTCAATGCATCGGATCCCACTTTATGTTCTTATTACTGCTTTATCCCTACACCAAGGCTGCGAATTTCACTATTATATTACGAATGACTCACTTGCTTATGCTTGATTTCGATAGAGATTTATTTCTTTACGTTCAAGCGCTTTTTGTGCTTCGTGTTACGCCATATTTAACATGTTATTAAATATTGATGAAAGAAAATTTATTTCAAATTGATCTGTCTTTGTGATATTATATTTATTTGTCATTTTTTGCGATCCTGTAATACATATTTTTAACATTATATTTCTCTAACTTGGCTGTATGTAAGTTTAAATATGATTAAAGTACATGAATGAATGCCAGTTCGTCATAATTGCAATAGCAACTTATAATGTATTTAGTATAAAACAAAAAATAATTTTTTTAGAGTTAAATGATAATAATTTATAGTTTTATTTGTATAATTTCTTACCGAAATTTGAAATAAAATAAGGTATTTTATCATGAGAATCCGTATAACTTGTTTTAGGAATTAGTAATAACGAAAGAAGCTGGCGAGAAACTTGGTATGCATATTAAGGGTGGACGAAGAGGGCAGAAGGGTAATCCTCTCGATCATACTGATGAGGGCGTTTTTATATCAAAAATTAATTCAGGTGGTGCAGCGAAAAGAGATGGACGACTCAAGGTAAATTACATTTATGACATTCAGATATTTATTTCCTCATTTTGATATAATTTATTTAATTTATATCTGTATTTATAGGTTGGTATGAGGCTACTGGAAGTCAATGGTATATCATTACTAGGTGCGACGCATCAAGAAGCCGTTAATATACTTCGATGCTCAGGGAATACGATTACTTTGGTTGTGTGTAAAGGTTATGATAAAAGTGAAATTGAACCAATATTGCCAATATCTGATGGTAGAGATCCTAAGGGAGCATCTCAGGAATTCAGGGATCCGGCCGCGGACGGTACCAAGTCCTTATCGCAAAGTGTATCTAGTTTAGATCGAGATGATGAAGAAGCTGCGATTCTTAGGCAAGAGCAAGAAATGAAAGCTGAGCTCGTTGCCTGGGAACAGGAAGAACGAGAACGAGCGCTTATAGAGCAGAGAGAGAAATCTACACCCGAAAAAGTGAGTTTTTTGTTCTCATTAAATTCCACATCACTCGATACTGATTTTAATGTTATACACCATTTCCTATATAAAAAATTATTTTTTATATATTATTATAAAGAATTTAATTTCTTGTGAAACAGATATAATTTACTTAATATTTATCTTAATATTTTTCGGAAACTTGAAATTAATGTAATTATAATTCAATTTTTATTTGCACTATCTAATATCAATTTTACTATAGGTATTGGATGTTGTACGAGCAGCAGAGTCATTAGTGAGCAAATCGAATAGCCCTGTTGACATGGTTGTACCACCAAAGTCACCTACCACAAAAGATCTCAAAACTACCACCATTGTCATGAGTAAACATACACTAGCACCACAAAATCCCAATGTGAGTATTGTATTAATAATTTTTCTCTTAAATTATAATTTCTCTTATTTTATACTTTGCATTTTTCAAAATATAATTATTATTTGAGAATATAGCAGTTAATATATACTTTGTGTATATAATATTATGTTAATAGATTATTCCAAATAGTTTTAATTTCTAATTAAGATTGATCAATCAGAGATCAACGTTTTTTTAGCGAAAATTATTCATTATCAATATTCATCAATATTCTTATTTGCATGTTCTTGCATTCATAAGATATATTTATATTTTAATTTGATATGAATGAAGTCATAATATCTCCATCCTAATAGATATAAACTGAAAACATATAATAACTTTTTTATAGTATCATATTTGCATGCGATTATTTTAATTGTAATAACTTGTTACTCAGCCATTAATGAATCAATAATATGTGCGCCGTTATCTTTCTACTGGCACTGCCTTTTCTTCGCACGCTTCGCATGGCTCTCAGCACGGATCTATTACATACGATACGTTCATTTTATGTGTGTATCATTAAATGAAAATTAAAAGTTTTTAGAAAAAATATTTCTCAATCAATGTACGGAATTTCTGTCGTTATAAAACTGTTATGCACGGCCAAATTAAATTAATTAAATATAGCTAAATTAGATATCACAAATGCTTTCAAAACATTTTAATTCAATTATTTCGAACCATACAACATATACAATTACGCGCATATATAATCATATTTATTATATATAACTATGCATGAATATAGAATTTTGCATGAAATATAAAAATTCAAAGAGAGAGGGGGGGAGAGAGAGACAGAGACAAAGACAGAGAGAGACACAGATAAGAAGAGAAAGAAAGAAGAAAGAACGAAGAAGTTTGTTGATATTTCAAATAATTTTAAAGATATATTACATTTTTTAACTTGATTCATGGATTTCTCAAAATTATCTCAAGTTATTTCTCTTTCATTATTGAAGATACTTTTTATTATAAATAATTAATTCAACTCCTTTGGTAAAAAAAAATATTAAATTTAAACATTTTAATTAAATTAAAGCGTTCTTCAAGCTTGCTTTTATAAAATTGGCTTAATTTTATTACAATTTTAGATGTTAGAAAAATTATTTATATCTTTTCTATTTATACGTTTATTTGTAATAAAAACCTTAAGCAAATTCCATGAGACTTTTTGTAAATTATTAATATTCTTGTCATGTAAATATATGGTCTATTACATGATTTCATCAAGATCGCATTAAATGGCGCATGAAATGTACAAATTATCGATGTCTTTAGCGTCGCATGCTCTCCTGAGCGCCAAAACGAGAGATATTTCACATGTTTACAGACAATGGAAGATGATAGTGCTACTTTGGCTGCCCTCTAACAGGAGTGAGTCGTTCATCTTTCTACTCATTTAACTTGTGTCTACGTCCATGCCTCTGATTCTACAAGATTGTGCTATAAAACATTCTCTAAGAGTTATGTGGCTTTAACTCGCGATATAATCATAATTTATTGTGTTTTTACATATTGCAGATGTTATACAATATAGCTATTATTATTCCATTTTTTACTGATACTGCCATTATAACGTTAAGTATTATTGAGAATATGCTGATGGCTGGGTTGAATCTGTAATTAATTTTTTTCTTTGATGGGAATTTTAGATCATCTAAATGTATGATATTCTACCCAATTAGAAATATATAAATATAAATATATATATATATATATGTATATGTATATGTATGTGTATATATATATATATATATATATATATTTAGATTTACATATAAATATATGCATACAATTCTTTATTTATGTTTATAGATGTCGGATAACAAGGGAAAATATTTCTGTGATAGATAGATACAAGTTATAGTAAAAAAGATTTCCATATATAATTAACGAGATTCTTTGAGTATCATTTATACATTGGTTTTTAAACGTGTTTTTGAATTTGTTAAAGGCGTAACAAATATAAAATATGATTATACGGATTAACCATTGCTATAATAGCCATTTCTACAATAGTTAATCTCGATTAATCATTGTGTGATTTTTCTCAGCTATGAAAATGATAATTAAAAACAGACGATTTATGATCGTAATACATAAATATCGTTCTTGATGCAACAAATTTAACAAAACACTGAAAAAATATGTTATGATTTATTTAAGGATTTTTCACTTTATAGAAAAGAGATATTTTAAAAAATAAAAAATTAAATACTTTAATTAGAGCACAAATATTATTCTATTATATTAATTAAATGATTTAAAAAGCACAAAATAATATTTCTCAAACCAAATTCTTTATTAATAATTATTAACTTTTATTAATAATTTCTTAATTGATGTATTCATAAAAAACGATTTGTTATAAATAATATTTCTTATATAGACTTATAAAAAGATACCGATTGTGTTTTATATCTTGCTATTAAAATATGAGAAAATATTACTATTACATTAATTCTATTAATACATTATAATATACTACAAGAAATTAGATTATAGTTCTAAAATAAAGTATATTCGTATGAATGATATGTATACATATCATACACATACATATACACATTATATATTTAGTCGTTGAATTATATTCTATAGATCATTGTTAATTTAAAAAAACACGCACAATGCTTGTTATTTATTCGAAGCATAAATTTAATAATCATTAATTTATAATTATAATATGTGTACGTAACGAGCATTACATTTTATTTTTTCTTTCTGTTACAGATTATTTTTATGATAATATTATAAAAGTTACAAAGTTGTTTGTTTTAATTTCTATTAAATCTTTATATCTTTATTATCTAATAGTGAAGATATCCTTATATTTTATATATAGTGAATTGAAAGAAAATGCATTGTAAAATATTTTTGTATTATATTTGATTCTTGAATAATTTTTCTTCTTTTAGCATTTTTTCGGATATTAATCTTTCTTATGATTTTTCAGTATTAAATATTTTAATAATCTTGGATACATGTTATGTTCTATTATTCTTTTTACGACAATTAGTTATCAATTATTTGTAATCATTTAACACATACTTCATATTTAAATAATATTATATTTAAATAATTCAAGTTGATTAAAATCAATTTTTTTAAAGGAAAAGGTTAATGCGAACATATTAATTATCATTTTAGAGAATGTTGTTACAAGAATGTTGTTTTTTATGCAAATCCTAATAAGAAAAAAATGTCTCTATTTTTAAAGAAATCTAGCATTAGTATGAGTGTTTTAAATATTGGTCTTTGTCCTTACTTTACGGACTAGTGATCTCGACATTAAATGTAATTGGTATTATAATTAAGTCATATCATTATTGAGATTTGAATCACACAATGTATCTATATATTTTCTATAAGTATTATATGTTATATAACTATGATGGACCAGATGTTTATATATTATTACAAATTATCAAATAAGATAATTATTAAAGTATCTATACGATGTTAAAGTTCCAGTTAATCGATATAAAGATGAAATTTGGACGCTTTTAAAATAATGCACAGAATTTTTCTGAAAATGGTTATAGTTATCCCTATGAAATATATACTAAGATGAAGATACTTTTTCATAATCATATCTAGATAGCAAGAACATAATTGAAGGGTATCATTTTGCTGTAATATTGTTTTATTTATTAAAGCCAGTTTACTATGTTGTTTCATATAATATCCTACAGTAGAGGAGACTGTTTATCGTGGAACAATTTTCCTGAAACCAAGTTTTTCATGAATACATATTCTTTTTAATCTAATAAAAATAAATATTTAATAAAATAAACTAAAATTCTGCAATTTGGGGACAAATTCATACATTCCTCTTTATTTTTTCATATTAACTTTATGAAATATTTTTTAAATATTAATAATTATTGTTATTTATATTTATATTAAATCTGATTCTATTTTAAAAAGTTCTTTATTTTGACAAAATACTTGAATAGTGTGAACGTTTTTTCAATGTGTAATTAGAAACGAAATAAAGTCATATTGAGTTATTCTATAGGATACAAATACAATTTAACTGATGGCTGCAAAATAATATGTTGAGATAGAACTTATAAATCTCAGGTATTCGCGAAAGCGACAGTCTCCACTACTATTGATACATATATATACAATGGATAGGGTACAAATATAGAATAACTTTATAAAATGAAAAGATTTGATGTACCGATCATATGTTTACATATTAAATTATGCGCAATGTTGCATGATTCGTTGCAATAATAGTACAACCAAGGGATATACTATTGAACGTATACACATGATCGTAAAGAGAACGAATGATCGGATAAATAAGTATGAAATTCTTATTTAAAATCTTCATATAGATTTTGTATGACATGTAGCAGTCGAAATAAATCTGTTTTAAAATATGATCTTAAAATTTTAAAGAAATTTTAAGCAAATAGTGCTTCAATTATATATGTATTCTTTTATTTTAATGTATGTATTGTTTAATTTTATTATTTATTGTACTAAGCATTTATGAGTATTTTTTTATTATAATTTATCATATTATTATTTGTAAGCAGTATGGATATTTTCATTATTGCTATATCAAAAAGAATATTAATAGTGCTTTCTTTAAAATGCGATAAAAAAGTTTTCATAAATTAGTGCACTAATAGTGTGAAATATTCTGCATATATGCATTTTATTATGATTTTGTATTACTGAAATAGTTGTACCCGCTTATTGTTTCACATATAATCAATCATTATATGGAAAATCATTTTGATTTATTTCGCTCTACAAAGCGTTCTACACAGTATCGTTTAATTAATACAATTTTCCATGTTATTTATCCAGTCAAGAACGTATGAGACGTCTGGAACATCAAAGGATTTTTCCTCATCGAAGTCATCTGCAATTCCTATTTCCGCTAAAGCAGCGAATCTCGAATATTGCAGTACTTCCATGCATACTTTGCCTTCTTCGATGAAAAAGAAATCTTTGCCAAAGCGCAGTATTACATTTGCTAATCTGCCAATGAATTTAAAAAAACATTCGGATTGTATTGCTTATCCGTGCTATGACAAGGCTATGGTAACCAAACAACTGATTCAGCCATTGCAGGAAACACTTGCTTATCCTTCACGAGTTACATCCTATGAAACACCTGCACGTTTCCAACTTCCCCCGACACTTCTAACTGTTCCCGAATGCTGGAGAAATCTTGACACTTCGGCTTCTTTTAGCAAGCGACAGATAGCACGTTCTGTTAATGGGAATCGGGTTGAGGTGGGTTTCAGAAGCATGTCTAATATGTATTATTTATTCACATTGGATATCTCCATGAAATGAAATGCAGATATATATTCATAGCATATAGGATGGATACAATATATTTCTTGCGAATTAAATAATTATCATATATTAATGTAAGTTTATGAATTTATAATTATTTGTACAAATATTACTAACACAGCAATCTCCAACTTCATCTCCGACACCACCATTGACAAAAATGTCAGTCAGCGATAAAAAAAAATTATTTGAGAGTGCCATGGAAGAACATATGAAACCATCGCCTAAATCAGGTAACAATACATTTACAATAACTATATCATATATTTCATATTAAAAAAAATCAATTTAATAAAAATTTATATAATTAATTAAAAAATCATTGTGTATGTTACAGATAAAATATTTAGTTTTTTAAGTCAAGATGAAGTAGAAAAAATGAGACAAGAGGAAGGTAAGCTGTGGCGCTTACGATAAGAAATATATTAATTTCTTCATTTTATAGTATATAATTTGTCTTAATGTGTTGATACTGTGTTGCAGAGAAAAAGATAGCAACTTTGACACAAGACGAACTCAAATCATGGGCACAATTTGACGAAAACGAAGGTCTTGAAGATTTGGACACGATGATGGATGATCAGGATAATGGACGACCTAAGTAAGCCTCATCCTTCACATTAAATTATTTCCATTTTGAGAGTTGTGTAAGCTGCATTACGCACAATATACAGTTTGTGTGTGTCAAGCGAGAGTATTTATTTCACTTACGTTTAATATAAATGACGTTTATGCGCGCGCACACGAATAAGTATAAAAATAAATAATTATATTAAATGTACAAGTATTATATAAGAATTAAATAAAAAATAGTTTTATTATTTGTTAGATTGCATTAACAGGATGTATTATGTCAGGCAGCTTCTGAAATTTAAAAAGCTATATTAATATTATATTTATATTGGTTATATAATATGTATACAAATATATATATATATATATATATATATATATATATATATATATATATATATACACACATGTTGACTGATTCACAATCTATATATAAAATACACTATGTTTTTCAATAAGATTTACTCGTATAATACATTTAATAATATATTAATTTGTGTTTATTCCTAAGATAAAATCAATTCTCTGCGATTATATGCATGTTGAATGGAATATTGAATCACATGTTTGATTATGGTGAAATTTTTGGTTTGTCTTCTTAAGAGAGATGGCCTTTTTATTGACAACTGTATTAAGCTGTATTAAGAAGATTTATCCTGAAATCTCATCAAAATACTTGATAATTATTGTGTAATTATATTTTTCGCACGCATAGATGCAACGCATTTGATAATACAATGCATTTAATTTACTTGCACTTTTATTTCCTGCCACCAATGAGTCTTCGGACATGAATCCACAGCAGCTTGTGTGCTTTTCCATTATATATTGTATATTTACATAATTTTTGTAATTTATTATTCATCTTAGTCTCATTTGACATTTGAATAGAGAAACGCATTCATATATCACAAATCTCTGCAATATCAATAATGATTTTAACGATCTAAACGGCACTGCTTTTGTGTTACTTTTTGTATTCTTTTTTTTAAATAAATATTTCATTTATAGCATATATATCATTCGTCAGTATGCATGCTCATTACCTTCCAGTAGCCGACTGAGTTCGCGAACTTCGATCCCTCTTATCCAGAATGTTCCCAGCAGTGTGAGGACAGCAAAAGCGGAACGTCGTTTAAAAGAACGATTAATACAAGAGGTATTATTTCAAATAATAAATATTAATAACATCTTTTACATCATTATAGTGATGCTTACATCAATTTTTAAATAGCATTATATATACAAGAAAATACTAATATTATGTTTGAGAGATGTTTGAGGGAGAGAGGAAGAGAATATATACATGATGTATATATTTTTTAGTGCTCTATCAATTTTTCATAATTTATAACTTATATAACTAAATTATGACTTATATTTTATTCTTTGTGGTTCAAAATAGTTGAACTTTTTTCTTTTTATTTGTTTTCCAATAGGGTCTTATCTCGGATGAAGACGAAGAACATCTTTTAAGTCCAGCCGAACAGCGAACGCTTAGAGCGGAAAAGCGTGCAGCTTGGCGACAAGCGCGTCTTAAATCTCTTGAGCAGGTACAATTCGAAATTACTATATATAATTGTTATGCATATGCATATACTCAAATGTTTTCTTTTTTCTGCTTATAGGATGCACTTCAGGCACAAATGGTGATTAAAAAGATGAGCGAAATAATGGATACTAATAAGAATGAAGATACACGCAATAATACGGAACGTACTGAATCCACTGATCCTATTTCCGATCAAGAAAAAACGGTTGAAGTAAGCATTTGTAATAGTATTCTAAGATTTCAAATTTTATAAAACTAATCTTTTTATAATCTAACATACGTAAATAAGATTCTTCATGATTAATCTGCAAGAGAGAAAGCTTAATTATTTCAAGCTATGTGTTTAACCTAATCGTATACTAATTATCTTGCTCGCCTGAACTAACTAGCATTCGTTAAGCGAAGTTACCGTGTTATTACAACGGTTCCCATTTATCTTTTGCAATCTTAGTTTACTACGTTACGGCCGTCTAGTGCAGATTTTCCTAAGCTCGCTGTACGCAGTAAAGTGGGTCCCCCTAAAGAGATACGCGAATCCGAGAAAGTAGTGGATGAAAAGGTCACTCGGCGTACCGAGGAATATCTAGACGAGGTAACGGGCGAACGTCGTGTACGAACTGTTGAATACGTCGAGAAGCTCATTGAGCGTCAGGTATTATGCTGCTAAAGCTTGCATCAATTAAAAGTATGGATACATATTTATCTTATCGATACGGGGAAAAAGGAGGCACAACTGCGAATCATCACGATTATGATGATCATTTATAAAGCGCACTGCGCTTGAATTTTCATATTTTTTTTTATTTATGGTACACAAATGGTATATTTCATGCTAAATTGCACATATTTTTCTCATAAGCTTATAGCACATTAACACTCAATAGCTGATCGATTATGAAGCTATAGCACACATTAATATAAATGAAAAATAATTTAGCACAATATTAAAAATGAAGTCAATTGCTATATCACATAATTCGATAGATTTAATGAAATTATCTTATATAATATACATATATTATAGGACACATACATTATAGGACATTATATTCTAAAACTTCTTTTTACTTGCGCTTTCACGCTATCCATACAATATTTATTTGTTCAATTATTCTATTTATTGTTTCAAGACTCCTATATCGGTTACGTCCATAAAATAATATGCACCATCTTGAACTATGAATGTTACTTCTACTGATTTTACTAACAACTTTCTCCTCCAATTATATCGGTAATTTGACTTTTATATGTTATGCACATATTTTGAACTAATAGCACCCTTAGCATGTAGTACGTTCGTTAACTCCCTTGTCTTGAATGTGCTTTTTCTACTATATTTACGAATAAGTTAAGATAAGAATATTATCGAAAGCTTTTTTAAATTGTTCTTACAATTTTCGTAGATATTTTCGATTGATTAATTTGAATGTATATATTTCTGCAATTAGGTGGAAACTTTGAGAGAAAAAATTATATCTTTGGAATTGAGCAATGCAGAAGATGATATGGAAAGTATAACCGGCACCGGCGCGAGTGATGCTGAAAGTGAAAGTGAAGATACTACGGAACAAAATACAAGAGCCGTTGATACAAATATTGTGGAAGAGAAAATAGATTCTCATGATACAACCAATATCACTGAAAATGTTACATCGGCTAAAACAAATCCGAATATTACTGTTGTCTCTACAAAAAAAAAGAAACGGAAGCGATCGAAGAAAGGTCGTCATTGACAAGGGATGTGCATTTCATCGAATAGATGTAAAACATTAATGTTAAATATTGATAAAAATTGATATAATTTTTATTATTTCAATATTTGGTTGCGTTGCATATGAATTTATCATGTAATAACATTTTATATAAAAAATATATGCATACATACATATATATATTACATAAAAATATATGCATATATATACATATACATGCACATATATATATACTCAAGTATATATAACTGAGAATGAAATCACGGAAAACAACATTTATATTAATGCCACTTATAATTATTTCATAAGTGTTATTTTCTTTAATTCTTTATCATACATTCTTCAATGTTATTTCAATTTATAGAATATATTTATATGATATAACTCTTATATATGATATATATGATATAACTCTTATGTTGTATAATTTCTATGTGGCAATTGAACAAACAGATGCAATGAAAATATTAACGAAGCAAAAGACAGAATTTATATCAATAAAAGATCATCATGATTGCATTTTTATATACATGATAAAAATCATGTATTTCCATGAATTTCCCTATCTAACTTTGAGAATATAACTTTTTAATACTTTTTTGAAATAAAAATTAAGAATATAATAAAACTATGTAATTGTAATCATATGTTACATCCGGAGCTCTTGTGATTATGTTTTATAATATATGCATACACATGTTATAATATTTTATAACGTCCATATTTTATATCGATTATTTATATTCATTGCAACATGATAAAGCATATTTTAAAATTGTTATTTTCATAATTATCCTGATAATATTGTGTAAAGTGCATTATAAATAATTGACTAATGCAGAGGAACAGATAATGTATAAGTTATATACTTTAGGTTGGTCTTGATCTATCTCTTTGTAGAATATTTTATTTATTTAAATTTAATATAAATTTTTGCGCGAAGATATTTTGATCTATGACGTTATTATAAAACAATTTGTAAACAATTCCATCATTCAGTGAAATAAGAATATACCAAGTTTCAAGATTTATTTTAATGCATATTATATATTAAGCAAAGAGAAAAGAGAGAAAGAGGGAGAGAGGAGAGAAAGAGTGATTATAATTAGTGTAAACATAGACGTCTATTAGTCAATGATCTTGATATGTAATTGAAACAGATATTGCATTTGAGTTTTAAGACATCACACTTTACACATATAGTATTCATCATTTATAATATTGTATATAGTTATTCATATATAATATTGTTCTAGAGTTAAGAATTTTATTTTATACCAAGTATTTACATCATTTTTTAATCCAAAACAATTACGATGAGAGATACATATTTATTTAATAGATGATATGGCTAAACATTTTCCAATGAATGTAAATAAACGAAACTAGATAAAATTGCGATAATCTACGATTTATAAGTGCGATTAAGAATGAGGGACCAATGAATGAAGTTAAATGAACTTGTCAATGTCATTATATATTTATAGCAAAAGCATTTGAATAGCATTGTATTAATAGATTTTAGATATTGGATAGTAAAAGCTCTGCCCAACATGTTAATGTACATGTACAAGTATAGATAAACAAGAAGAAACTTGATTTCATTACATTTATTTAATTGAACTGTTCTGTCTTAGCTATCTGGCATTTAAGTTTTAATATTGTAATATTCATTATTTGAATGAATAATATCATTCAATTATTATAGTAAACAAACGGTAAAAGTGCCAATGTTAATACCGTTTCATATAAGATTTATATATCTCATATTAAATGTCTATTATCATTATAAAACATATAACATATAACATTTGTTCGTTGACTCTTTTCTCTATTTAGTCTTTGCAGTATAATATGCGTGAGGAAAATTTTATCATCATATATTTAGAAAATATGAAATATTAATTTATCTATTAGTATTATTTTTTATTTTTTATTGTAACCATACAAAATACAATTCTCGTCTATCAAAATTGAATATCCGAACATTACATCTATTTTGAAACGATGAAGCATATCTCAATTTATTTAAATATTTCCAAATATTTTCTAATATTATTATATATTATTCGATATCTTTTAAAATAATGAAAGAATCTTCTTATATCACATCACTCTTATTTATATAAAGAATTATAATAATGTTGAAATATGAGGAATAGGATACCTACATATATAAAATGATATAAAATAAAATAAATTAGTGAACAAAGAAAGTATACCATCAAATAAAATAATTGTGTAAAAGACATGAATTTTAAGTTCTTTGAGATTATATATATATAGAAAGAAATCTCCCGTATATTTTTTATTACTATTAGTAATAAAACAAAATGAGTTGTAATGTATTACATTAATCATAATATTATAATTGTGCGGATGAAAAAATTTTCTTGTAATTATCATTATTGTTTATAGCTATTTTATATTATCTTTTCACGAATCTATTTACAAATCTGCAAGATCTTATAAATAGTAAAAAGCAATAAATCTATCCTTAAATATTATTAATTAAAAATTTTATTGTAATTTTCAAGTTAAATAGACAAATCAGAAATTTTGTTAATGCGATTTTCAATACATAATTTATAATTTTTGTATATAAATATCATGCATTTCAATCATATTTCAAATTCTTCTCCGTAATTGTGATGAAGCTTATGATGATAAAAGTCACGAAGATGACAAATTCATATATAAACCTGTCATCATCATGATCATTATCACAGTTATTACTTCTAATTTAAAATAAAATTGAAATGTTTTGTATTTTTGTATTTACATATAAAAGTTATAAATTATATACTGAAAACTGTATTAACAAAGATTTTAATCTGTCCATTTAATTTAGAAGAGAAAAAAAAATATCTAAGTTATCTATGCCACATCTAGAATTAAAAAATATATATAGAGGTTATAATATAAACAAAAGTAATTTTTACGTATCTATTTGCAATAAATTATCATTTACTTATAAGTGGTGTATTCATTAAAATTTAAATTTTTTGTTTCCGTTTAAATAATTACATTTTACATTAAAATTTATTATTGACAATATAGCTATTCATATACTCATATGGATAGTTTATAATTGCTTTATATAAATATTTGAAATATCTTTTTTATTTTTTCGCTGCTATAATACCCTCCAACTGACTCTGAAAATCATAATTTTGTTTTATTTATAGTAATATTTTACTATCATAGAATAAAATCACAGAATGAGAACAACAAAGATATTACATGCTTGATAATTCAATATAAACTTCATTGCTCTTAAGAATAGATCAAACTTCGTTACCTTTAATTGCAAATTTGTCTTTTTAAGAAATTGTATTTCTTCCATGTATTTCTTTTCTTCTGCTTCTCTTAATTCGATTGCTCTTTTTTCAGCTTGATCGAACTTTAATCTTAATTCTGCAACCGTTTTTTCTAACTCAATCTTTTCCAATCGTAATTCCTCAGCTGTATTAATCAAATCTTCCTTCCCTTGCTCAGCCTGTGGAAACAAATTGTCCATTTATATTGAATACAAATTATATTCACAGTAAAATTTTATCAAATCTTTTATTTGTAAATATATAAAGAAATATGTGCATACTTGCAATGCCTTACGCATTCCAAACGCAATACTACTTTGATACAATGTTTGATATGCTAACAATGTCATCCTAATTTCATCCCTTATCCTCAATAAAAGTAGTCCACGTTCTGCACAATTCACTGTTACTTGCCGTATTAATTCATCTGAAACATATTTATATAATATATGACATACTTATAGAAAAAATATATATACATATTTGTAAAAGCAAATACATTTGCCACATTACTTGATTAAAGTTTTTACCAAAGCATTGTGTGTATAGTTGCCTACGAATAGGACAGATACCAGTTTCTCTAGCTTGTCTTTGTTGTAACCGCATATCAAGCTGCTCTTGTAAGTTTATTACATCCAGCCTCGTTGCTGGAGTACTTGATACCTAAATAACAGTAAATACATTAGAATATCTGCGAATTATGTCATTGATACAAAAAACATTGCTGCATTTATTTTAAAAATGTTCTCAATTTTACACGTTGGGTCCATATCTGGCCGTCCTCCTCCCATTCCTTTGGAGGTAAAATTTTATTTAAAATCTCGATAGTTTCTTTCCGCGTGTCGATTGGAACTAAAGTCTTTTCAACTTTGCAAACAGCTACGCCAATTTTTGGTAACGCCAAATCTTTACGTACCTGTCGGTATTTTTTTTTTTTTTTTTTTTTTAAGTAGATGCATTATTTCAGAGATAATGATTTATCGATTAAATGATTCATCACATACCTTTTCTGGATGAGTTGTAATCAGAACTGGGGTGTCATATTTGACTAGAGTGTCCATAGATGGGATTATACGATCTTTGATTGCAGTAGCCATTTGTTTAAATACGAAATTTATATTAAAAAAACATATATATATATAATATTAGCAGTGAAATATACTATATGTCTGATGTGCGAGCACTATGTGAATATTATATAAATGATATTATATGAATATAAACTCTAAGCGTCTGCTTCGTGCTTCTAATAATTCAATAAGTATCACCATAGAAACCAATCGTGCTTGATCGTTGCTTGATCGTTTCCAGAGCCAATGTTCTGTAATTATAAACATAATGATAGCTTTTACGATCATATACAATCTTGAAATATTAATATTTAATTGCATTATGTTAAACTGTTTTAATTATTAACAGAATTGTATGATATGCGATCAAACTTCATTTTTTAATTGAAAATCTCGAGTCTATTTCTCCATTTCTCCATTTCCCAATCTTCTTCTCCTTAAACCCAATGCAATGAAAAATTAAAATTTTTTAATTTCGCAGATCTGAAGAATTTAAAAATTTTAAATTTTGAAATTATGCTAAAAATGAAGAAAACTGTATTAAGAATTGAATCTTATCCAATATTTGTATCTATTAATAAATGCATCATTGAGAATACATTGAAAATACAAGAACTAAGAACTCAATTAAATATAAGTGTATAAATTAATTATAATTAATTATTAATAATTAATTATATGAAATAGAACGAAATTCAAACATAAATTATATTTAAAAAATTTAAAGATTAAAAGTATTATTTAAAAATTCTATAAATCTGAACAAAATAAAACATGAATAAGATAAAAATACATTCAACTGCGTTCATGTAATGAGATAATATTGAATCCTAAAATTTTAGAAAACTAACATAAGAAATTAATATGTTTGAAAATTTTTTTAGATGATGTATAATATTGACAAAAATTAATTTGCATATGTCGCAATAAGGATTGTTACAATTTTTCTATTTGTCAGAAAAGAAAATTTAATTACATTAATATTGAAATGCTTCAGTCATCCCCAATTCTAATGATATAGTCCACCGGATATATATTTGATACATAACATCTTTCCTATATATAATTTTGAATTTCATATTCAGATAGTGATAAAATGCATATAATGATGCATAATAATGATAAAAATACATAATCTAGTTTTCCAGATAAAGAATTCTAGATTTGATCCGAAATCAAAATATTCATAATCGATTGAAGACTTAACAATAAGTATCTCAAATCATCTTGGATGAAGAGAAATTTATCAAATCCTCGTTTTACCTTCAACAGATAATAAAGGACTATGATGACCTCTATCGGAGATTGTTGAAATTAATAAGTATCATATATATAGTTACGTTTGCTCAAATAACCATGTAATGTACAATGAAAGTACAAGTGTCATCTATTAACGTTGTATTTTTCTACGAGAAAAATGTGGATTTATTTCATATTCGTCCTTTTTGGTGTATTTGATTTTGCGACAGCTTCCAATGATTTTGATTTTGGCGATACCTTAGCGTTAATTCTAGGTTTAATGATCGCTATTGTTGGATTTTTCGCTTGTATGGGGGCTTATGCAAGAAGACGAAATCGCTTCGAATCGTTATAATAGACTTTCTTCAAATATATATCGTAAGTACAATAACAATTAGTAATTACTATATTAATTAATAATGTGGGTATTTATATTAAACAATCTTATCATATTATCATATATGCGTAATATTTCATAAGAAAAATGTTGTTTTTTATCATATTCAAATATTAAGTTCTTGTATTGAAAATATTAATATAAATCTAACATTGATTTATTATAACTATATTTTTTTTGGTAAGGTAAATATAGGTATTTATATTAAACAATCTTATCATACATGTATATATTTCATAAGAAAAATGTCATTTTTTATTATATTAAATTTTGATATTGAACATATTAATGTAAATGTGATGTTGATTTGTTATAATTATACATATTTTTTTTGTTTTGTTTTATATAAAATATATTACAATATAAAATGCAAAGATATTTCTATTTTTGTTTGTTTTAGGCACACAGCAGTGTACTGAACTATTAATTCTTATAAAGTATGGAAACTGTAATCTTTGAAATAAATAGATAGAAAAAGAATAATTCGATATTTTTCTTATGCAAGGTTAATTAAAAGAACAAGGTCTTCATTAAAATGTATTATAATAATTTCATTATATTTAAATATAATCATTGTTAAAATAAAAAATATTAATGTATAATATCAATACTACTGATATTTCAAATAATATAAGAAAATGGTAATATGATTTTTATTACATGCTAATTCATTAATTTTTATTAAGCTATTATTATTGTTATTGACTTCGATGTTTGATACCTTTATATGTGAAAGCTATTATATTAAAACATCAGTATATTACACAATGTCAGTATATAATGTTGATTGAATTTTTAATGACTGCATTCATGGATTTGATAACTAAAATATATTGATCAATTTTGTCTTAATAATTGTAATATAAAATTTTCTAATGAATATTATTTGACAAAAAATATTCAGTAATGTGATTGAAATTTCTGTCTTTAGATTTTTTAAATTTATATTTTACTAATTTTATTAATGATACAATATATTTTTTCTAATTTATTTCCTTCTATTTGTGCAATTATTACAAATCATTTCTTTCATTGGAAATCTTGCATTTTTTTTATCACAACATAATTTCAAAACTAAATTTTTAATTTTTTATATATAATAGAGTATATCATTATCAATATGTCACAAATATGGATATTGATTATGTTATGATATTTTGTGAAAATTAAATATTATATATTAATTTCATAAATATTAAATATTATAATCCATTTCTTTCGTTAATAAATATATATATTTTTTAAATACTTAGATGGGATATAAGGATATTCATAATTTTTTGTTTCTTGAATAAATAAGAAACACTTAATACAATAGCATTATAATGAATAAGAAATTATTTCTCTCATATAAACTTAAATATATACTCATTGAAATTTATCTTGAAGTTATCGATCGTCATTTTACCTAATCAGTCTTTAAATCCTCTTACAAGAACTGTTCAACATGTTTCCAAATAATTCCAAAATATTGAATTGTTCCATATATTATTTAGCATGTAAAGTAATTATCATTTATTCTTTATCAAAATTTCGAAACGAAGTTTATTAAGATGAAATTATATTTTTAGCAGAGTATTTACATATAAAATAATTACATAAATACAAAATTTAAAAATCCTTATATTATTTTGTATATTTGATTAAAAATTTATAATTTTTAAATTGAAGTAAAATCAATAAAGATAGTTATAGAATTTCTATGTTCAAATGAATAATATATTATTTCATAAATGAAATCATGTCTGTAATTTCATTTAATTAATCAATATTTCGCTTTTATTTCTATAACACTCGCAGTATCTATAAATAAGTGGAGATAGATTTCTGATTTGTTATCCATGATTTATATATAAATGTTGCTAATAATTATTTATATTTATCATTAAATCAATGAAAGTTGAATTTGTTAACTGTACATGCAGATTATAGAAGGTAAAAAAATATTTGTTATTACTTGTTTTGCTTTTTGCAGGCAGTCTTTAAATAAATACGCCACAATAATTTTAAAATCAAACTTTATCAAGCTCAATTCCCTCAAAATAACTGCCACCATAATAACGCACGAATTCAGTTAGTCTAAAGTCCGGGGAATCTTGTTGCATTACTTAATATTCTTTGGCAAAATAATAAAAAATGTTTTTATAACAAAAAGTAATATCATAACATTATTCTTGTCAATGCATGTATGTATGTATGTATGCACGTATATATGTACGCACGCTTGTATGTATGTATGTATGTATGTATGTATGTATGTATGTATGTATGTATGTATGTATGTATGTATGTATGTATATATGTACGTACGTACGTATGTATGGCTGGAATTAAAATATTCACTTCTCAAAAATTGTTTAGATATTCTTAGATAAAGTTCGATTTATCAACTAGTTCCTTTTCGTTTGGATGCTATTGCGAACAGATTTAACGTAATAAGCAGTTCTTTTTTGTATTAAATTATACAATTGGAATTTATACGTAATGCAACATCGATATTCAACAAGAGAGAAGATATGTAGCCGTACACGAACTACTGAAGAAATCTCACAGTAACCAAGAACCAGTTAAAACTACTGCCTATCAAACTCATACATTATATGTAATGACAATTACATGAGTACATGCCTATATATTCGTCATCACATCTGACAATAATCATGTAAAGAAAAATAATGTACATTTCAAATCAGGATAATATAAACTATTGCAATTCTTATAAGAATATTTCGATAAACTTTGTAACGTAATATTGTGACGTAAAAGCACCAAAAAAAGCCTTATACTTAAAAAGATTTAATTTCGAGCACAAAATCGCCGAATCTAGAGTAGCCGTAAGAATGGAATTATATATTATATTAGAAAGAAAAATTTAAAGCACTTCTCTCTGAATGACAGTTGTCATAGTGATATTCAAAGCACTGATTTTAATTTGTAACAATCACAAATTAATATTCAGAACACTGGCAGATCACATTATTAAAGAATATCGATCATCACAGTTTCAGAATGGAGAAGTAACATTACACATTATACTCTTGTTTTATAATTCCAATAACATCCATAACCACATAGACAATTCTCAAAATTGCAATGTAAATGAAAGATCCGTGAACAATTCAAGAAATGATTTTTCGATAAGATGTATCAATAGTCGTTACAATTAAAACTGCGATTAAATGACTATGTCCAAAATTATGATATATCGTAGATCATTAAAAATTAAAAGCTTTTTAATACGATAATATTATCAGATCGATTAAAAAGCTAGTAATCGCGAATTATCATTATCGATGATCTACAGATAGCATCGAGGAATTTCTTCAATTACATCATACATACATATATATACATATATATATGTATATATATAAAAATGAACAGTAGCTAAAACGGCTACTATCAGCTTTAAAAGAAGATAATCAATAGTAAACGAGTTATATGGGTTTGCTAACTAGTATATAACACATGACTTTCTTTAATTGAAATAGGCAAAATCGCTAGAAATACATTAAAGCATAACAGTGACTATATTAATTATTTTTCTTTCTTTCACTCTCTCACTGCTTGTTTACTTCGATAGATACATATACTGCGTAGTCACACATACAAGTACGCTCGTTCGCGCATATACACACGTGCATACGTAACATTCTCTTTCATTCTCTAACTTCTTTGTCCCTTTACCCCTATTTTATCTTTTTCACTCAATCTCTATCCGCTTGCTCTGACATTCTAGCATACAATAACAGTTATACATATATATCGAGCAGAATGGCCATTTGTGCCATTTCGATCGTAAGACTAGCGGAGGCCTGTACTAAGAGCTGTGCTACTAAAGGAATCGGGCAATAATAGAATCCCTTAGAGGTCTCAGGAAGATTTTTCTTCTTTTTTTTTTCTTTTTTTCTTTTTAATATATTGAAGCACAGTACATGTAAAGGCCTCTATCTCAAGTTTTTGCATTACGTTCGAAAATCATATATCGCTTTTTTCCATTTTATTCCCATATTATTTCCGCATTACTTCCCCTGCGAGGCACGTATCAGATAATATCATGCCCAGTAGCGATAATATTTGATATCTTGCTTAATATATATATGCAAGTACATCATACATCGAAAAACACTTCCATTCACGCTCTCTATCTCTTTTCTTAATTTGCCTTTAGATCTTCAAGATATCTGGAAATAGCGCGCAATTTATAGTAAATTATATATTTAAATTATATTCGTGATGATAATACGGTATTTTGCACTATACATGCCTATACCGAGCGTTAAACTAGGAATGAGCAGATTAATCGAAAGATAGAAGCGTGTGAGCCAAATGTTGCGTTATTGATCCGAATGTGATGGTGGAGCCGTTGAGCTTTCGGTGATGCTTGAATGATGAGGTTCTGTTGGAGGCGTATCATCACGTGAAGAACTCGTTATATATGAGGCGGCCGGTGTCGCGGGCTGAGACTGAGTTGTACCAGTGGTCGGTGCATATATTAGTCGATATCCAGCTGGTAAAAAAAAACCGCCGTGCGGAGTACAATTAAAGGTCTGAAAATTCGATAACGGCTGACCCTCATGATATTGGATATAAGTGCCCGTTGAACTGGGTATTGATAAGGGCGTGGATAATGATCCAATCGTTGACGAAATATTCGTTCCTTCTGATAATATAGGCGTGAATTGATATTGCACTGGATTACTAACTGCCGGATTATGTGTCGAATCAATGCTTTCGATTGTATCACTCGGGCAATTACCCTGCTGAGAAACTACACTTGGTATATTTTCAGAAGGCACTACTGGAATTGGAATAACATAAGCATGTGGTATTCCAGCTGATGCCTGCTGCGGTTGAAGCTGCAATGGAGTCTGCTTCAATTTCTGCATGGCCAGCCGTAAGGTTTCTTCTGTGTCCGGATAATTGTTCGATCCCTTTTGTAATGGAGTTTGTGGAGCTGTACTCAACATCAGGTAGTCTTCCATTCCTGGAATTCTAGATCCTGAATGATAAAATAGTACTGGTTAATATTTATTATTAATTTATATATGCATATTTAGTGAAATAATTTATATTACTGACCAGAAATATTTGTTGCAACAGTATGATAAAGTAATGGATGATGCTGATGTTGATGAAGCGCGCTTGCTTGTTGTTGCTGCTGGATAAGCAATTGTAATTGATGTTGTTGAAAACGTTCCAATTCTTCTCTGTGTCTTCTTTGTAATGTTTCTAATTCCAGTGTTTGTCTACGCATAATAAGCATATTATATTATATTACATTATTAAAGATGAACAACTCATAAATAAATTTATGCAAATTAATTTTACCTTTTTATAAGTAGTTGATATTCTTCGCTCGGTGTAAGAGCCACGAACTTTTCTTCTTTTTCAGCCTATAATATAAAATAATATCCAACAAATCCATTATTATTTACTATTATTATCTATTTGTTAATTATTAAATGTTGTAAAGTCACTTGATTTTGCAATATAATATATTTTAATTCGTGATAATATATTCTCATATAACTTACTTCAATATTTGAAATATTAGTACCATGAGTTATCGGTACAGTTGGCGGAACAGAATTCTCTCGACTATGAGGTACTTGCGTAATTACACCTATAATTAATACGTTAATTACACATACACATGTAAGTTCTTTTTTAAATAAAATTAATAAAATTAAATTCTGAAATAAAATATAAAAAAAATTAATAAAATAGAATCAATAATATTTACATATATATAAAAATGCCCGGATATAATAAATTTATTTATTTTACTTATCTATCCTTATCTAATCTTTGCCATGTGAATAAAGTTTTTTACCATGCAGATTATCTGTATGATGAGAAGGAACATTTTGCCGCTCTGAAATTTTTAGTTCTTCCATTTGTTGCAATTGAATTCTTGCAACATCAGTAACTTGCTGTTGATTAGCGGTAGAATTATGAGTAGGTGGGCCTGCAACCTTAGAAACTACGAACCTTGATATTTTTCTGATGGGTTGTGCTGGATTTATCTTCTGCATCAACATAAAATTGATATTTATGAAATATAGTTCAAAAAAATGATTATATTATAAAATATATGACAAAATGTTATATAAAACTTTGTCTGTAAACTTTATAATAACTTCATTATTATTTATTATTATTATTTTAATTAAAATGATAAAGTATAATGTATAACAATCTATTTGTTAAAAAAATTAAATCATTTAAAATATTTTTTAAAAAGAAATGAAAAATGGATATATCATTGCAAAAATATTATAGAGAACAGAACTTACTTCGCCAATATTATCCTGGAGTTCTGCTTGAATTGGAGTATTAGTACCAGATCGTGGTGTCACGATGCTAGGAGTAACAGTAGCCACAGGTACTGTTGATATTGGAGGAGCAGAGGTTAATAAATTTTGCATTTGTATAGGATTAATTACGGGTATAGGTGGCGTTAATGGCTGCGTTGATGGCCCTGCGAAAACAGATCCTCTGTGATGAATTTTTGCCAATTCCTGCTCTAACTCTTGTAAACGAGATCCGGGTCTCTGAGCGCGTATCTTTACATTTTCTTTACTTGGACTCATAGTTTCAGATCCTGTGGAAACTCCTGGCGTTGGACTGTCCAGCGAGCATTCGACGTTCTAAAAATGAATTTTAAATAAATATTATCAATAAAAATTAGAATAATTAAATAAATAATTAATATTCTGCAAAAAAACTTACAGTTTGAGAGAAAGCAAACGTGTTGGAGTTATCTTGTGCTATAGAGGAGCCTTCAATAGCCGTATCAACTTGTGTATCGGTGAGAGTAGTAGAGGAATGTATCGTTGTTTGAGGAGATAAAGGACACGTAGAATTCGTAGATGAAACTGGCATGCCAATATTGAACAGTTTCTGCTGCATATACGTATCATATCCTGTTATTATTTGATGATTATGAGGTGTAGCAGGATAACTCACAGGTGGTGTACCGACATTTAATGATTCTGATGGTTGATTAGTCAATTGTACAAGTTTTTGATGTAAATCAGCTATAGTTTGTGGTCCAGCACCACCTCCAATGTTACTTATATCTGACATTTTGTCCAATGAATTTTGTTGACTGAGTTTACGGTGCTGTTGCTGTTGTTGCTGTTGTTGTGAAATCAATGAAGATTCAATGGATTCAACAAAAGTATGTTCTGGTGTTACATCATGACTAGAGTTTTCATTTTCAGATGTAAGTAATTGGCAATCGGAACTAGTACGACGTATACTGAAATAATAAATTGAAACTTAAGCAAATAATGGGATATTCAATTATGTTTCTTTTCTTTTCTTTCTTTTCTAAAAGTAAATTAAACAGAAATTATTAAATATACTTACTCATTTGAATTTGAAAATTCCAAATTTTCAGTTTCCATAGGTTTCATTGGATGTTGTTCGGGAAGTTTTAAATGCAAATGCGATTGATCTAATACAACAGAAGATTCATTATATTGTTGATCTGATATAGTTTGCTGTTGCATTTGCAACGGCATCGAGATTTGTTGTAACTGTGTTTGATTTTGAAGTAATTGTTGTGGTTGATTCTGCTGTCGCAATGGCTGCTGCAGAAGAGTTTGATTAGTTGAAACAATCCATTTTCCTTGAACAATTGACTGACCCGATACATTTTGAAAAGTCGCCGGTACTATTTGTGATTGCACATCGATCTGCTGAGGGATCGTTAACGGAATTGATTGCGATATCGGTTGCGCTTGATTCTGATGAAGCAATTGCTGATTTTGGAACGCTTGTTGAAAGTTCTGTTGATTTGGATATGTCTGATGCACAATTTGTCCCTGATAATTATGTTGAATGGGTTGTTGTATTTGTAGCTGACTTGCTTCCGGTTGTATAGGTTGAAAGTACTGCTCAGATTGTACAGATTTATAATCGACTAATGTGCCTGCGGCAACATTAGGAACAGCGATCGATTCATGGGTAGTTAAAGGATGAGGCGTGGCAGATTTGGATTTTGGATTTGAAAGTATATTCGCCAAGTTCTGCGCGAGATCTGGCAATGTCGAAGATACTTCCTTCGTTTTAATTGTCATTTTAGGCGCAGAAATATCCGTGGTAGCAATTGAATGTACGGGAAGAGGCATGGATTGTGGCATGGTTCCTGAAACATGTTGTATATTTTGATGTTGCTGTTGAAGTTGCTGACCACTATCTACAATATTTTGCGTCAATGGCATTGCATTAGACATATCCGGCGGAACAATTTGCGCATGTTGCATATGCACTACTGGTACATTAGCTACAGGAATATTCTGTCTTTTCTCTTCGGTTATATTGGACGAATCCGATGTTCCCGAGTCCATAGATACATTAGACCCAGCAGATAAACTCGCTATTCTACGATTTCGGTCATCTATATTCATTGGTTGTATCGGTTGTATTATTGGTTGCCCCGACATCATTACATATTGCTGTGTAGGTGGTTGTATTTGTTGTGGCACAAATTGTTGTACTGCTGGACATTGAGTCTGCATCTGGCTTTGCATCTGATGTTCTGCTTGCACGTGTGGTTGCATCATATTCGTCTGCATAGAAATTTGTTGTTGCGGCTGTTGCATCACAACACCAGATTGTACTACAGTTTGATTTGGATATTGCATCGGCATCTGCGTTTGGGTTATCCCATTCACGTGAAGCGGTTGGGATGATAATTCTTTCTGTGAACTCACCGGCATGAAATGCTGCACGCCACTTTGTGGCATTTGTTGAGCTGTTTGTTGCGTAGTCATTGCGCCTCCTTGCATAATTATGGTATGCTGTTTCGACTGGCCGATAGTTGTAGTTTGCATGTGCCCTGTTACTTGCTGCAATGTTTGCACTTGAATAATATTCTGTTGTAAACCAATCGGTTGTTGTCCCTGTTGCAAAATTTGTTGAGTACTGTCGGCCTGCTCCATATATTGAATTCCTTGAATCATCTCGTTATTGTTAACTTGTTCATGCATTGTCATATTATGAATTCCTGAAATATTTGCTTCCGCATGATCTTCGATTTTCAGCATAGATTCTACATTTGTAGTAGGTACAACAGATTGAGATACTACTTGCGATGCCGCAACATTTGTACGATCTATAGCTTCGCTGACAGCTTCATCTTCAATTGTAATAGTCTTCTGTTCAACTACAGGACTAACTAAAAATCGAGAAACTTTACGTACTGGCGCTGGTACTATTAAGTTAGATATTTCCACAGCTACATCAGATGTTTCTTTAATCCTTCCAGATTCTTTTATATCTATTGCATCTTGCTGTTCTTGAGATTCTTTTCGTGATTCATTCATGTAACTTGCATTCACTGTATCCTGTATTTGAATTTGAGCAGACATTGAATTTTGATAAGATTTAAAAGCCGAATTATTGGCGTCATCTTGAATATTATAAGTTTCCACAACTGTTTCTGCAGATGTTGCAGAAACAACAGTTTCTTGATTGTCCGTTGGATCACTCGGTATATTCGTGGGAGTTAAAGTATCGGTATTTTGCGTTGATGTAGATGATCTTCTAGAGGCTTCTGCTGACGTATTTTCGGCACCTGCTTGATTGTCGGCGATATGAGTAACTTGCTGTTTTTCCAAACTAGTATTGGCAATATGGGAAATGATTTGATCGATCGGCAATAATTTCGTTGGGGTAGAAGTATTTGAAGTTTCGTCTCTCTGAAATATATAAAATATTCTATATAATGAAAATATTATATCTATTATTTTAAAAATACTTATTAATAAAAAGTAAAAATAATGGCCTACAATGAACACATTAACAATTTCACATCATAAAAAGTTCAGAGTATATCCTAAATTCGATATAATCATATATAAATTGGTATATTCAATGAATACAGCACAGAAAATATTCCTTTGAACACATGTACATTATGTTATAATACGTAATATATGAGATGATCTGTGAAAAGAAGGATATAATGATATTATGACATAAATATATAGAGACCTAAGAAAGTTCTAATAATTTTTCTAATAATTTATATATTTTATAATATTGATTTTTAATTTCCTATATATACAAATGAAAATTAAATTTTTGATTATATTTTAAAAATCGATCAGTTTTCTTTACATGCTGCAAATAAAGAGAGAGGAGGGAAGAGAAAAAGGAGAAAGAGAGAGAGAGAGATATATATATATATATATATATATATATATATATATATATATATCAATGTTATCAGATGTATAAAGATTGTTGGAAAATATAAAAGCTTTCTTAGGTTTCTCTGTATGTATAGGGAACCTATAAGACAAAAAATTATAATGGTCTACTAATCTGGGCATTGTACAAATGTAACAAAAATGAAATACGCAAACGTCCACGAGATTATATGAAGATTATCTGAAATACAGGAGAAATGGGAAAAGGAACGGTGGGATCGATGAACTCACCGAACGGTGCCTACGGTGGACTTTGTACGACGATCGGTGGCTGCTTTGACGTGTTAGCGAGCCATGTCTCACCTGCTGCGTCCAAAACCATACACACCAATTATATGCACACCCTTGACTCTATGATTTGAAATATGTGTTCCAAAATCCCAAATGCTATTCTAATACTATCCTATATCATAGTTTGATTTTTGATAGAAATGCAAACTGCTTTAATCGAAGAAAAAATGATCACAGTTCATATTAGACACGTCTGTATATTTAAAACACATAAAAACTTCACGCATAAAAGCCCAGCGATAAAAATATTAATGACAGAGTTTTGCGATATATGACTTATTATTTACATCATATATTACAATACTCTTTCAACGATATATTAATATTTTTCTTATTATTTAATTGCTAGAAAAATTGTACCTTAGTTGTATCGAGACTGTGGTCGCGATCTCTAGGACGTCGACTTGTAACCGGACTTCCACCAGCAGATTGGTCGGGCGGACCATGTGCTACTAAAGGTAGGGCACGTGTAGGATCTAAGCGTAATTGCTTGACAATATCTTCGATTAATTCTACAAATGTTTCGCATTGGGACTGTGGCAATAAATTTTCTGCAACCTAAATAATAAAAAAAGAAAGAAAAAAAAATGAAATATATAAAATATAAAAAACTTATAAGATATTAAAAGACACATTCTTACCAAATTATTGGCAATATCTGTAGGTACCATATCATCTCGATCGAATTTAAAAGTAACAGTCTTTTGTTTGCTTGTATCTAACTGGCATTCAACAGTCATTGATTGTCCTTCGCTGCTACTGACAGACAAGACTGTTAATTTAATACCCGGTTTTTTGCGCTTGGTTCCAGAACGTTTTACACGGCTCCTTTCGGAGGCGGTAACACTTTCGGAATTCTCAGGCGTAACGCTAAAAAATAAAATATTGAGTTAAATTTATAGCAATCTAGATCATTTTTTATTCATTTTTATTCTATGTCGCCTTACCCATCATTTGACGTTATAGATTGTTGTGTAGCGTTCGTTGCGATTGGAACAGATGCTATAACTTGATCTTGCTGTAAACTGATTGGTATATCTGGTGGCAGAGATTGTACCGAATCCATTGTATCTTGCTTTATCAAGGAAGACCTATCAGTCGTGGGACATTGATCTGTATTTGAAAGAAAATGTTGTTGCTGTTGTTGTTGATGTTGCTGCTGCAGATTGGTAGATGAGATGTTTGCAATAGGCGTCATGGAAATGGTACTGGGCATAACATTCGCAGTTTGCGAATATTGCATTTGCATGAGAATATTTTGTTGAGACTGAGACTGATGACTGGTATTGCCGAGTAAAGCAGACGCATTCTGTACATTAGGAATTGTCGAAGTCACTACATTTTGCATGTGAGTCACAGCTGATGAGCTTACATTTATAGCAGATGGTACAGATGCCTGAACTTGCGCTGCCGATGGAATATACGATTGTGATGACGCAGACACTGCAGCTGCTGGTAAATTTGCATGAGAATAAATTTGTGTTGCGGTTTGAGCGGATGATAAAATTTCTACATGGCCCGAAGGGTTGGTGGACGTAGTATATGTATGAAATATTTGTTGCGGCATAGTTTGTTGATACAAAGAACCAGTTGATACATATCCCGAGGAACCAGTAGCATTTTGCTGATAATATTGTTGACCCTGAACGGGTGGCGAACCAACGGAGTGGGGATGCATTTGCTGAACTTGTTGAACTTGCTGAACATGCTGAATTTGCGGTTGTGTTGTGTATTGTTGTTGTTGCGCATGTTGTTGAAGTATATGTTGCTGTTGCGGTAGCATCTGTATCTGAGGTTGCATTTGTTGCGATATCTGGTGAGGTATTTGTTGTGGAACACTCATCTGATTCAATTGTATATATTGCTGTTGTTGATGCACATGTGGTTGCTGTTGTTGCTGTATCTGTTGTGTTACTTGCGGAAATTGAGGTTGTCCTTGAACATTTTGCGGAGTAGAACATTGTGGAGAATTCGCACTTAAATTCTGTGGGACATGTGAATATTGCTGTTGTTGCTGTTGATATTGTTGTTGTATCTGTTGTTGGTATTGCATTTGCTGTGCCTGTTGTGGCTGTACGACTGACGTTTGTTGCTGAATTATTGGTTGCTGTTGAACTAACTGTACTTGCTGTGGTTGTAAATTATGTTGTTGACCTTGTTGACTAGTTGGTTGCAGTGATTGCTGTTGAAGAGGCATCTGAGCCTGTTGCAATTGCATTGGTACTTGGTTTTGTATTTGCATACCAATATTTGATTGTATTTGTTGTTGCTGTTGCAATTGCATTTGTTGTAATAGTAATTGTTGTTGCAATAAATTCTCGGTATTGGCAACATTAGCTGTGACATCTACAGCAGCAGTTTCCCTATCCAAGCGTTCTTTCTCTTCTTTAGCTTTACGTTCTTCTCTTTCTCTTAATAGAGTAGTAATTTGCGATTTTAACATTTTTGCTACTGCCTTAGCGTCTTCCTCTAATATAAGACTGGATTTTGCCATTTCTGATGCTACTTCCTCTGCATTGTCGGCCTGTATATCGAAATCGAATTGTATTGCTTCGTTTTCTTTGTGTTTATTACTACGCTTTTTAGGATCCAATACACGTAGTCTAAATTCGACGCGCGATAATTCAGTATCCGCAACTGCTGAATCTCGTGACACCATTTCCAATTTCAATCCAACATCATCGGCAAAGAATTCATGATTGAGTAAGTCTTTAACGAGAGGTCGTTCCTCTTTTTTCAGACGTATACACATTTCAATAATATCGCGTACTTCTGGATTTTCAACTTTATCATAACTCTGCGGTTTAACACCCTATATGATATAAATCAATATTTCTTTTTATATCAAATATTATATTCAGTATTCAAAAGAAATAAATATTATTCTTTCACATATAAATGCGAATACAAATATGCACAATGTATGATATAATATCATATAAAACATTGTTAAACTCGTTACGTTAGTTTCAAAATTTAATATTGAAAGAATTATATATATACATACCGATACTACACGTTTATATATTTGCGCTGGCCCTGTACATTCAGAATATGGATACTCGCTAGTGGCCATTTCGAGCATGCACATTCCAAAAGCGTAAACATCAACTGATTCATCATAATGTTCCTCATACATTTCAGGCGCCATAAATTCTGGCGTACCAATAACGCTCTTCGCAAAACTACGATTCTTTAGTGTTGCAAGACCCAAATCACCAATTTTTACACTTCCGGTCGTACCCGTGATAAAAATATTATCACATTTCAAATCACGGTGAATAATGGGCGGTGATCTAGAATGAAGAAAGCTCAAACCTTTCAAGATCTGCCGACACCAAGATTTTACTACTTTGGGATTGATTTTCTTAAATCTTCTTAGATACCTGTAGTCATCGAAAATTATAATATAGCTAATTATAAAATATAATAATGCTATAAAATAATAGTAAACTTACGTTTTCAATGTTCCTGATGTCATAAGTTCAGTGACTAGTACAATATATTTTCTACGAGTAAGTGTAACTTCCCAATAGTCATAAAATCTTACAATATTTGTATGTTGTAATCCCTTTAACATTTCAGCTTCTTCTCTGAATCTTAATCTTTCTGTCTTATTTAATTTTTTCTCCTATAGAAAATGTTTTTTTTAAATTATGTTTTTTAAAATCAATTATTTAATATATATATGAGAAATATCTGAGAAATATCTTAAAAACATATTTTATTTACTTGTAATTCACACCAAGCTACTGCTACACCTGTTTGAGTGTCCAG
Organism: Eciton burchellii; assembly: GCA_020341155.1. Taxonomy (NCBI): domain Eukaryota; kingdom Metazoa; phylum Arthropoda; class Insecta; order Hymenoptera; family Formicidae; genus Eciton; species Eciton burchellii. The sequence continues at coordinate 2,743,124 of JAHMML010000012.1, read as the reverse complement.
CCCACGATAAACAGTCTTAAAACTACCACGACCAATTTCCTCTTCAAATTTCAAGAATCTACCATCTGGCGAAATACCTACGGCTTTCTCCTCGTCATCATCGTCTTCGACAGTTTGCACCTTAACTTTCATTAATAAATTTTGAACTTCCTCCATTGCCATTGTCTTTTGTGACAATTTCTCATCTGCTTTAAAATTTTCATCAAGCAACGGACCAATAAAGCCTTCTACCGTTTCCTCCTGCACAACAATATCCTTTTCAGGATGTTCTTCCATCTTTGCTTCGTTTCGCAAGTCAGTTTTTGGCATCCCCTCTATTTCGGTATCTAATGGTGGAACTTTGCCCAATTTACTCAATGATTCGTGAAGCGCTTGTGTTGCTACTATATCGCTAATACTTGTACCATCATCATCATATATTGTCACTCTTTCTTCTTCTTCTTTTCCTATTTCTGCATGTATTACATCTGCATCCTCTTTTTCCACATTCTTGATTTCTTCCATCATTTCTTCTGGTACTTTTGATGTTATGAACCTCGAGTTCTTTATTATATCTTCGCTTAATACAGTATTTGTCCTTACCTCTTTTTTATCACTAGTTGCAGTCCGTGTCAAAGTGTCCGTGATCTTTTTATCTGTATACTCATCGATACTAGCGATATATTCTACAGATTTTCTATTTTTTGTTTGTTTATCTTTACTATTACTGTCGGCAGAATCCATTTCTATATCCGCTGATGTTGTAGCATCATCTAGATCTTTTTCCAAGTTAATTATTTCAATGTTTTTGCTACAATGATGTTCAATCATTTTCTCTGCGGAATTTGAATTTTTATGCTTCAAAAGCTTTTGGTCACTATTATTGATGGATTTTACAGTAACAATAGAATTAGATAATGATTTTTGCTTATTGTTTGTAATACTTTCCTGATTAATCGAATGTGATTTATGTATAATAGATGACTTTATTGCCGTGGCATCTTTTTGTTCAAAATCATTTAAAATCATGTGTTGCATATGTGCAACATTTTTTGATAAATCACATTCTGTGAGGATATTATGTTCCACATTTGTTTCTTCATTCTTACTAAATTTTTCTGACTTTATTTTACTAATTGGCGTAGAAGGTGTAGAATTAGATCCTAATATAACGTAATATAATATAAGTATATTTCTCGATGCCATATAAAATTTTATTTTGCGGTCTTTAATTTTATAAAACTATACCTGATGCCACAAACACGTTCTCTGTTGCTGCAATTGCTTCTTCAGCATCACTAAAACTACGATCATTTTCATGATCTAAGGATGAATTCACACTTTGGATAGATGATTTTTCGGAAATGCGTAGGCTAGATAGTACTTTCTTTCTAGAAGATGGTGAACTAGTCGCAAGACCATTACTAGTTATAGACAAGGAATCACTATTCTGATCATGTCGCTGTGTTCGAATTTGTTTTTTAGAAATATTGGAACGACCTATATTAGATAGTACCTAAAATAGAATGCCATATTAAATCATATATATAAATCATATTACATGATAACTTTTGATAACAATAATCAATCTTATATCAATATTTTTAGAATATTATTATAGATAATAACGTAAATTATCTAACCTTCCTATCACCAGTAGTGTTGGCACTAGGACCTGCCTGCGCGACAATAGAAAGCTTTCTTTGGCGTCTATGATTATGTGCGTGGCTGTGGATTCTTTGAGTTGTGACAACTGTGCAAGAGCTTTCACTTTCCTGAGAGGCTAAGTGGCCCACTGCCAAACTGATGCCACTCTGGCTACCACTGCCTCCACTGGCCACCAGCTTAGGACATAAACTAGACAAGCCACCACCAGTTCCTCCTGAAGAACGTTGTCTGTTTGTCTCATACCTGAAAATTCACACAATTCATATTTTATGTTATATATAGAATTTTATGCCTATTTTATTCAAATAAATCAAATAAAATAATTTTTCACAATCTGATTCTATCAATCTTTTACTTTAGTTACTATATTGAAACCTAAAAATTATAAATAAATTTAATCCAAAAATTAAAATGTCATATTAACAATCAGTAAATTTTTAAGCTAATAAAAAATGATATGTGTGAACTTCAATATTTTCTATTAAAAGAATGATTAAACATGATATATATATAATGTTATATATATAATATCTTGCATATCTATATGAACAAATGTGATACAATTTAGTAAGATAATTGAAAATTTTTAAAGATATATCTATTTTCAAATATACAAGATATTTCTTTAAATACAATATTTCAATATAAAATTTCTAAAAATTTTTAATAACAAAATTGAAAAATATAATAGTATATTACATACATGTATATGTGCACATATAAAGCATATATTTATATATTGTGCAATATAATATTATTTACAAGAGTTATTTATTGCAAAAGCAGTGCCATATAAAACAGCGATTACAATATATAAAGAAATTCATTACCAATATTTTTTATGATCGATAATCTACATCAACAGAATTGCATAAATGCACATACAAATAATGACAAAATTTTATAAAACAAAACAATTTAAATAATAAAAAAAATCAATAAATAAAGAAAATAATATATAAATTAATGATAAGATAACAAATGACAATGTAAAAAGCATGATTTTTGATACAGACATCATTATACCTGTCCTGCCTGCTGTGGCCAGATGAGAGGAGTCCACGCACTGTATTGCCTATAGCTGCTCTCTTTTTAATCTCCTTTTCTTTTTCTCGGTGCCCCCCAGATCCAGTGCTCACCTGATGATCTTGACGACTGTTTTTATCACTCTAAGATAATCCAAAAAGCAAAAACAAATTTATTTAATAATATCATAATATCTCTATTTTAAATATAAAGTTTATTCTAATATAATATCTAAAGCTAGATTTATCGAAATAAAATAATGATGTGATAGAAAAATATATAATAAAATGTACATAAATATCAATTTTAAAATCTTACCTTTAACCCAAGAAGTTTAATATTGAAATTAGAATTTGTGTTGATTGGAACAGGACTTAGGTCACACCGGAGTCGTCTATGTGATTTTTCTACCACTACCGGTGGATCTTCATCTATTTCCAATTGACTTCCAATCGAGAAAGCATGCGATTGCGTTAATACAATATCGTTTATATCGTGCTTATGATTGCTGTTCACTAAACTCACTGTTTTGCTGTCATTGTAGCATCTCGGCATTGCACATAACCAACTTTATTTAAAACTACTCACAAAATTATGTCACCTTATTTCCTGCACTTCTTTGCTTAATTTTTCTTCAATATAAAGTTACTAAAGCTTATACTCAAAATATTATATTTTCCTTAAAATAAACAAATTAAAACTTTTTTGATCAAAAGATTATTCTTTAACGAGCAGTCTTTGTTATAAGATTTAAAATATCCGTATCTGTAGCATTTTGGGTTTAAGCTGTATATTCTCCCATACTAACTGCTGAATCAATTAACAAATTTCTGCCGGTGGAGCTAAAGAATCTGGAAATAGAAAACAATTAAATTGTTTTACAAAAATTATTATTGACAGAAATAATGAAATATTATCTAAATTTTCTCTAAACAAATGTAATCCATAATAATATATCATAAGATAATATAACATAATTTAATTTCGCAAAGAATTAAAATTAATATTGTTTATATAATAAAAATTATCTGTATCACATAATAAAAAAAAATCAATATATATATAATATCTATTTTATACAATAAATTTTTGCTTTAATGATAAAGATTTAATCACGTTTTTTACAGATAAATAGAATCTACAGAAATTCTTTTCACTATGTATTACATATACTTTTTAAAATACGTGTTACATCAAAATTTAATTTCACAATATAGAACTGATATTAGTATTTTTCTTTAATAAAAATTATCAGTACAATTATGGAAATCAATATAGACAATTTATTTCATGCAATAATCTAATTTCACAATAAAAATTCAATTTTGTATTAATGAATAAAATCTATATGTAGATTTTCATACTCTTTCCATTATAAAAAAGATTTTGTTATATTAAACAGACTTTTTAAAATATATATTATATCAGAATTTAATCTTACAGAGAGTTAAAATTATTGTCATTCTTTAATAAAAGTTATCTGTATAATGCAATAGAAATCAATAGATACAATATTTATCTCATGCAATAAACGATTGCTTTAATGATAGAGATTCGTATATACTTTGAAGATAATCTATTTATCTACACTATGAAAGCAGATGTTATATCAAACATATTATTTAAATTGTATATAAGAACATTATAAATGCAATAAGATTTCCAATAACCCATATTATATTTGGACATAGTTGCATATACTATTATATTATACTATATAGCTATTAATTAAGAGTTATGAGGGTTAGCCATTTGACAATAAACGACCATACAGTCAATAGACAAGACAAACTCTAAGCAAAATATTAATTTTCTCTCGTAAATCAATTTGTCCTTTAGATGTGCGTCAATCGAATAATCGAGAAGTTGTTCGCTGTTTCGTTCGGAAATACATACGATGAAGATACGGAGACATTTATGCTATTAAAGCCGCAAAATATTGTCAAGCAACGTGGGATACACCGCTTGAAAAATGTGATAATATATAAGAAGTCTCATGCGCACTCGATATGCATATGCATGTATGTAAATGTTCACATACGTATAGACATGCGCATACCACGTTTTGACGGCGCGCACCGCTGACATGGGAAGAGACCGTGGTATACAGCGGTCAGGATCGTGCACAGAACATTCGCAATCAAATAAAATGCATACACATTCATGACACGCACACATTCGCGACGCAAGCACGGTATAAGGTATTGCGCGAGAGAGAGATAATGTGACATCTATCCCAAAAATATCGTTTGTCCCGACACATTTTGTATGTTCTGCGGGTGCGATGGAATGCTGAATAGGCGAGGAGGCGCCAATCCTGCGGCGTTCCGCGGGACGTCACACGGCGTGCCGTTATTTTTGACTGATAAAGTATCTCGCCAAGATCCGCGCGATGTACATGTCATGCGAAGAGAGAGATGCACGAGCCAACAGTACCTACTTCGATCTCGAGCTTTCATGCGATAAAGAACAAGTGTCTATTCACTCTCTCGTACTTTGGTTACCTCCAACACGGATCCGATCATACTAGCCTCGCGGTGCATCGACAAACAGCATTCCTAAACCTCTTAACCAGCCGGTACTCACATCTGTGTTGCGGAGAATTCGCCCCGACTACACCCAAATAACCACCATTTTTTTTACTGAATGCTACGCACTCTCACGGTACTATGCGCAAGGCGCTAATATATACTGATCGACGTTGTAGCTCGACTGTTGGAGAGAACCAAGGATTTCTTAAGAAACTTCACACATACGGTATAAGGTGGCGCCAGTGAAGCCTATTTGCCATATTTTAAGGAAATTATAGGCTTTACAATATATTATTATTATATAGTATTCATTTTATAAATTAACAACATAATAATAAATAAATAAAATTAACTTATAACATCGTAATATAACTAACAAACTTTAACAAACTCAAAACTTGAAAGTATTTTACAATTTGATTTAAATATTTATTATTGTGCATTAGAATGCTACTAATTGAATTTAATACATATTTAAAGCCATTATAAAATTTTAATTTTAATCTTAAGCAAATCGATCAATTATATTCGAATATTATCTATTAGGTTTGAAAATATTTGTAATTGTAACTATCCGATTTACTCAAAATTTAAAAATTGTAATTAAAATTTCTTTACGTGCCTTTATAATTACATTCGAAAATAATACATAAATGTATAGTTTTAATATTTAGGTATATTATTTTTATTATATTAATATACATGTATTATGTTATTAATATATCCTGTCTAATCCTTCAACTTCTTTTTTCTCATCGATATTGCCATTTATATTTATACAATTAATTCGTAGCATTGTACGTTGTACTCTGTAAACTAACAAGCAAGATATTCATTATATTAACAGAAAAAGAACAGAATAAGAAAAAATGAAAAAATATTAATTTTAATGTCTTACAATTTATACGACGAAATTGTTTTCTTGGACGAAATCTAAAGCGAGTTTTCGTATGAGACAGAGTTTTCTCAATAACTGTTGCATCAATTGTAACTAATTCCCTGTTTAAGATTGGTCGTCCTACAAGGGTAAAATCGGTACTTCCAACAAGCAATACCTTTTCCAATTTCAAACAATCACCTATATTTGGTGGCCAGTATCCTTCAATAATTATAATATCATTTTCTGTCACTTTAAATTGCTTTCCACATACTTGTACGACTGCAAACATACGACCAATTCTGTTCATTGCAATTTGTTTATTAATTTCATTTGTCACATCTGTAAGCAAAAGATGAAATATTACTCATTTTGGAATCTATTCCAAAAAAGAAAATAATACAGAGATTTGTGCAAGAAATGTTAATGACCAGCCGATATTTTTTCTCTTCTTTCATCCCATTTTTGTAATTCTGTTTGACGATATATAACCTTTTTTAACCATGGCGGTCTGAATGTTCGATATCCCGCTACTGTTTCCCACAATCTTAATGCTAAAAGAAATGATAATTTTGGTTAATTAACCATTTTGGTTAATATAAAAATTTTTTTCATAACCTTATATTTCATAGGAATATAAGATAAATTTATTTTCTGTTTACATAAAATTTTATTATAATTTTTTCATTATATTAATGTAATGAAATATAAATGCATTGATTATAAAATTATCATTTTTAGTTAATATTTTCGATAATATTATGAAACAAAAGAGAGGTTATGTTTGTGTATATTTAAATTAAATAATGAAAATATGCAAAAATATGTGTCAAACGATTATATTAAGAATACCAGGATAATATTGCTTGCAAATTGCAATTGACGTCGTTTTTCTCAAACAATTGTTTGCCACATTATTAAAAAGTCTTGAAAACCCGACTAAAGCCGCCATTGTACATAGATAACTATATATAATGTGCAAATAATTAAATTATTTTTTTTCTTTCTATAGTTATTTACATGTACTGGACATCAACAATATTTTACAGAATACAATCTATTATCTATAAAAAATATAGCTATTATATATAATTATTAAATATAATTATTAAAGTATGATAAATTATAATAGAATCATTGAGATTCCTTTTAATTGTGAATATTTGGCGGGAACATTCAAAGAATTATTTAATTATCGCTTATCAAGCAAAAATCTTTAGTAATCATATTTTAAGTGAGAGTTTTATTAAATTTTATATTTCTAATTTCGCGAGCAATTCATCTTTGCAAAGCATCATTGTTTGTTTACATTATTGCAGGGGTCATAGATGATCATAAACGTATCTTTTTATCAATGCAACGCATGCGCGTTGTTAGTTCTGGTTTTTCTCGTAACGTCAGTGGTTAGTTTCCATTCCGCGAGCTCGGCGGGGGACGCATAGAGATGTCGTACGTGTACGCGACGATCGCCTGTCATGTTTAACCGTTTCCTTATAGTTCAGTGAGCGTGCCGTCCGTCTGTTTTTTTTTACGCAGGTAGACATTGCTGAACACTTAGTGTTCTTCTGTGTTTGATGTGGCGTGCTGCAGTGATACGCGCAGCACCCGCAGGAATGCAGTTCTATAGTAAGAAGCTGTTGTCGCCGGGCCAGCTAAAGAGGCTGAGCGAACACAAATACAGCTGCACGACCAACAGTTTACTAGACGCGCTTTTGCAACCTTGGTGGGACTGGCTAGTTAGCAAGGTGCCGCTATGGCTTGCCCCCAATCTTATCACAGTACTCGGCCTCATCGTCAATATCATCACTACATTGATTCTTATCTATTATAGCCCGGATGCTAAAGTTGAGGTATGGTATTATACTTAACTACACTTGTTCAACGAAATCTAGAATGGATAAAACAAATTTTTGCTATGTATACTAAATTTGCACTCGGTACTTCCGGTTATCACATCACATCATATGAAGAAATATATATATAGACGTGCTATTCTCTATTTTAATGTTTCTTGACATTTATATTCGACGCATTTCTATTCGCAGGTTAATTCGCAAGTTAAATTTTGTGACGTAATAATATATTTGCAAAGTTGATTTGATTGATTTCTTTGAACTTCATGTGGCATCCATAGCAATGCATTAATAAACTAATTATCAAAATACTTCTATTTTGCTTGAAGTGATAGTATATTATAAATGTATGCAAAATATATGAATATTTAATGATTCATCATTTATTTTATCGTTAACAAAGATATGTCTAGCCTTATATAATTTCACTATGCTGTAAATATGGATATATCTTAAACCTTAATTTTAAATAAATGATGGATGAATTTCACATAAAGTTTCTTCTGATTTTTTGAGATTAAAAAATTGACAGATATTGCATTATTCTATAGGCACCTAGGTGGGCATGTTTTCTATGTGCACTTGGTCTATTTATATATCAAAGTTTAGATGCTATTGATGGTAAACAAGCTAGAAGAACTGGTACATCAACGCCATTGGGTGAATTATTTGATCATGGATGTGACTCGATATCGACAGGTATATATATGATATATCATTATATTATTTTTTATTTATCTTTTCTGATTAAGGAGCATTTTAGATAAATTGATATTTATTATATTTTCAGTGTTTGTTGCTCTATCAGCATGTGTAGCGGTACAATTGGGATACTATCCAACATGGATGTTCTTCCAATGTTTTTGTGCAATGACACTTTTCTATTGTGCTCATTGGCAAACTTATGTTTCAGGTATGGAATTATCTTATCTATAATTGAGACATTCATTTGTGTTTTTATTTATTGAAATATCTTTTATTAGGTTCTTTAAGATTTGGTAAAGTTGATGTAACGGAAGCACAATTCACGATCATAACCATTCATCTGATCTCTGCGCTTTTTGGCCCGCAGATCTGGATGGTAGAGGTTGTATCATTTTTTATTATATCTTGTATATTATTTATGTAGCAAGAATCTTGTATACTAATTAGCAAAACGTGTTCTATGTAATTTCTTAGCATTCTGCACAATTGCTATTTGATGATCACAAATAATGTATTTCATATTTGTTTCTTCACAAGTATAATTGCAATAATAGTTTTAATGATAATTCTTTTTTGCATACAAATTATTACTAATATAACGTATTCGCTTGCTTAACTATTTATAGTCATATTATTGCAAGTGCTTGCAGGATAAGATTTCATTTCACGAAAATCTATATTTTTGTTGAAAATTTGATAAATAGTTTTCTGTGTATAATATGTATAATATGTGTCTAATATGTATTCTAATCCGTTTTTAAAGAAATGTAACTTGAAACACAGGCAAAAGATAAAGTTTTAATGTAAAAATTATGTTTTATAATATTTTAATTATATAAAATCATTTTACTTATTTTTCTTCTTAAAAAAATTTGCTTTATGAATGTATCAATTATCATAAAATCATTGCCTGTTATTGTGAGCTTTACATTTCATCTGGTAAGTAATTTTAATAGCTTGTATATATGTGTTGTCACAGAAAATTAAATTAAAAAGAATAATATTTAAAAAATTTTGTATACATGTCAGTTTGTCAAATATGTCCATTTTTTTGGGTATATAGAAAAAAAATGTATAACGATAAGTTATATATATATATATATATATATATATATATATCTTGTCGACATCATAAATTTGATTTTTTAGATATCTCTCTATATCGCACTTTCTTTCTTGTATGCAAATAAATCAAAAGAAAATAGTTTACAATATTGAAGAAGTGTACTTTGCGCTGCTTAAAAATGAGATTTTGTCATGGAATTTGACACCTACGAAACATACATAAAAGCAACAAGACAATATCATTGTTTACATAATAGTTTAATGAAAATATTTTTTGCAGATACCATTCTTAGATGGTTTTATGTTTAAATATTTATTAGGAGTTATGACAGTAGTGTGTGCACTGGCAAATTTATATTCCATATTTTCGGTGATTTTCACCGGAGGAGTGGGCAAGAATGGTTCCACTGTGGCTGTAAGTCTATTAATTAGAATCTTTTATTGAACATGCAGAAAAAATATGGGAGCAGCATGGCATGAGGAGCGGCGCTGAGATTACTTCTTTACTGCAAAATATTTATTGATTTTTAACACGCATTTTACTTCTATATTCCTTACTAAATTATATTTTCTTTAAAACCCTTTCAATTTTTCAATATTCCAACATCCTGTGATTTTCATAATGAATTATATGTGTTGTTATACCAATAGTCGTACTTCTTTCATATGTAAATTGATATTTCTGAAGTTTTAAATAATGTTATTATTGTCTCAGTGTATTGCAAAAAAGATTTTTCTTGAAACAAGATGATCTCTTTCGATGTAAATTAGATGTAGTTTTTTATGTCTTTTAATGTTATATTTATAATAAAAGTGCAATTATATTAATATCCGATTCACAATAATGTTCTTTTGAAACAATTTCAAATCAAGAATTATTTCCAAAATTTTCAAGATTTGGTACATACATACACAATTTGGAATTTATGTAAATTTATATGTAAATGTAATATATGTATGTAGTTTATGGATAATATTATTTAAGTAATTTAGATAACAAACTATATAACTAATTATAAACAAAAATTACAATATTTGTTTGCTTTTAATTATAATTAACATATTTATATAAAAAAATATTTATTAATTTACTCGTCGATAATTGTACAAATTAGAAGTTTAAAACGGATAAATCTTTGACATGATTAATAATGATTTAAATGCATATTATTTTTTCTTTTATTTTTCAAAAAGAAATTCGCATATTGTTATAGATATTATGTTTCTGCAAACTTAATATATATTAGCGTTTCTATTACTTTGCAACAAAAAATATATGATAAAGAATGGAGTAAAGAACGAGGTAGCTTTCAATATTTGATATATTGTACCCATTATGTTCTAATCAGCTGCTCTCTCGTGTCTTATAAATTTATAATTTTATTACAATGACAAAAAAGCATATATATTTCATATATTATATGTGCAGTAGATACGACCACAGGTAGAACTAAGCCCATTCAAAACGGTATTATCACAATAATATTATCAAGAAATATAACTAAAAATTTATATACAGATATATTTATACATAGATACAGGCATACACAAGAACAAAGTAATAAACAATTGTCATCACGAACAAAGATCTTGTGGCTTTGTTTAGATTCCTGTGCTCGGTGTAGGCACACTCAGTAACTACGTAGCAGTGCTCTTTTATGCAGGCTATATATACGTGTTCCTTGAATTCTGTAAAGTCTTTGAGTCTGGTGGGATTGGAAAAAATGGTTCCACGATTGCAGTAAGTCTCTCGCAAAAATGTTGTTCGTACAGAGCAACGGATTTTCCTTTTGCTATCTTTTATATAGAAATCTTGTTTGTCTCTTCTACATCTTTTTCGCTTGCTGTTCTCTATTGATCTTGATCAAAAAACTTATATCGGGTGTTACATTGGATTATTAAATATTGATGTATGCTACCTGCATATTAAACTCCACCAGAATGATATAATTCCAGTGTTTTGCACAACCTATATAAATGCTTTTTCTAATGTCGCGCAATGCTTGTAATCAACAATTTTTAAATAACTTTTTTATTTATGAAATATTTATATTTTTTGTGTTGATATATTATATAAAATGGTACATGCTACAAAAATATAATTGCTTATGATATACTGAGCAATAAAGAGCTGAGAATACATTATTATGCATTATTATTAGGAATATATAGATAATATAATTTAAATTAAATGAAGTAATCTTATGAAGATATTATTAAAAGAGACCAATATTTATGTGTATAAATTTTTTAACATATATTTAGTTACGTGAAAGGATTTTATATTGCTTCAGTTTTACAATTCAATAAATACATGAATATGTATGTTCAATGAAAATATGTATACTTAATGAAAATATTTATTAAGAATAACATTACTTGTATATCTGATTGAAACTTAACGTACATAGTTTTTTTATTAGAGATACGAATTAGAGATACGATTGTAAAAGAATGTGATGTATGATACATTATGTATGAAATATGAAGATAATAATATGCTCGTGTATCATTGAATGCTGCATAGTGATAGAGTTTTCATTTTTTATCTCATTTTCTTGGAACTCGCGTTGTACTTTGCACTTATGTATTCGCAGAATAGTAGCAAAAGATTTCGCATAAGATTCCACGTTTTTATTATTTATAGGTACATCTTGATTCTTGTTCCGAGATGTTTGTCTCCAATTTTTTTTTATTTAATTCCTTTGTGAAGATTATAAATAGCTTATCTGATGTATTATAGCAAAAAACTTGGGAACTCCATATTTTGGATTCAATTTTCATGAGAATCCTCTGTATGATAAATAGAAAGACTTGTCTTATTATATTATTGCAGAAACTATAATCCGAAATCATGAAAACAACAAATATGCATTGAAGTATATGTATTGAAATAAATATGACTAGATTTAAAGTAACATAAAAATAGTACACTTCACATCATATATATACATATGTTATTACATATATATAGATATAAGAGACTATATCTTTTTCTATTAATTTTCTAATAATATTAGGAGTCATGATTATATATTATAAATATTATATATATGAATATTATAATTTATAATATTATATATTATAAATTAATAACAAGACATTAAATATATGAAATTGTTTCAAAAGTGGATAACGCATTCCTGATATATGATTATTAATAAATTAACATGTCAGGAATATGGAGAGAGAACATTAGAAAGTCCTCGATATGTATGAGGATAGCCTCTGACGACTAATCAAGAGATCTTTCATGTCGCTTATACAGTTGCCATACACTGGCACAGAGGTGAAGGTGTTTCCATTATGGGCTACTGTGGGCATCGCTATTTTACTTGCACAGAGCAGCATATCCGTCATTCTTGCCGGTGGTGTCGGAAAAAATGGTTCCACCGTCGCAGTAAGTTAGCTGAGAAAAAATGGGACCATTATGTAGTGCACTTTTCGTTTTAGTTCGCGATTTGGGCCCATGCTTCAATATGCTTGCGGGCGTGTATTATTAAAATGTAATAAATTTTATACATCTCTTAAAAACAGATTCTGTTTATTTATATGTTCTTATGCATAAACAGCTGCATATTTATACAACTTTTAATTGATATAATATTATATTGCATAATATATTGCAATAATTTTATAGTCCATTATTGATAGATATCACAATTGTATAACAATTAAATAAATAAGTAATTGCTCAAGACTAATAGAATTTTGTTCTAAATATAATGGTGGGCCTAAATCAACGTCGTGTAAAATTATTCATCATATATATATAATATTGTCATTTTTACTACATTTATATTTATATCATATTACATTCATCTTTATGGGAAAAATCTATCCTTACCTTTTGTTTCCTCTCTCATATTATAGTTATAATTTTTTTCTAATATAATTGTTTATAATTTTTTTATTTTGGACCAGCTTTTTTGCATGCATATTAAAACTGCATAAAAATAGAAATTGTGATGATAACGCTATATTTCGCTTATATATACTATGTCAATGATGATATTGCATTAATATTATAATATCATTTGCATATTTTATTTTATATATATGTAAATTAGATGTTAGAATGTGTGTTGCATGCATTAGATAAAAAATTAATATATATTAATAGTAATAAACTAGAATATGTTTTTTTCAATATTTTATATTTCTTTAACTTTATCTAGTATTATTTTTAAATTTATTTAAAATATTTGTTTAATTAATAAATTAGTTTATTTGTACAAAACATTTTATTACATATATTAGATCAAATTTTATTCCTATATCAGATTCTAATAATATTATCTAATATATTCCTTTTTATTACATTAGCAATAATTTTCTTGTTAAATGCATGTAAAATGATTAAAAGAATAGAAAGAAATATTAATGTCATATATTATATTTTTAAAATGATTTTTTATGGATATAAAATAGACTTGTATAAATGATTAATAATTAATGCCTTTTAATATCAATTGATTATTATATTTATTATTGCGTATATTATATTTAAACGTAAAATATATTCATTAGATTAATTATATAGATTAATTATATAGATTAATTATCAGATATATAAAATTAAGACAATATATGTATATTAAAACAAGCTTTAATCTTTTTTGTCGTCTTGCAGATACAAAATAATTACATACTTGCAAATGCAACATGCAGTAATTATTTCCAGAGTTTCTGCATAAAATTGATTTTGTTTCAGGGAACATCTGTGTTATCACCAATCATTCCATTTGGTTTCGTAGTAGTACCAGCTTACACAATATATAGAAAAAGTGCTGAACATGTCTACGAAAATCATCCAGCCTTGTACATACTTGCATTCGGAATGGTCGCAGCCAAAGTTACCAATAAATTAGTGGTTTGTACATTCTTTCATATATTTTCATCAATATTTATATTCGTATTTGCGCAATATTTGTGTTATTTTTCAGGTTGCACACATGACCAAAAATGAAATGCAATATTTCGACAGTTCATTGATTGGTCCAGCTATGCTGTTCCTCAATCAATATTTCAATTTTTTCATTAAGGAATATTACGTTCTTTGGCTATGTTTCGTAAGTTCTATGTTTGCATTTGTTCACAAAATAATTATCTTTTCAACTTAATCTTGAAATTTTTATGTAATGAAATATGTGCAGATTTGGGTCACTCTAGATCTTCTCCGATATAGCGCTCAGGTGTGTCTTGAAATATGTGATCACATGAAGATTAAACTGTTCAGGATATCAGTACATGAACATTCAGGCAGCATCCAGATTTCTAATACCACCGAGAAAAATGGTACTAATAGGTCACAACGTAATAGGTTGCATAAGAAACATCACTAGAGCCAACTAGTGATAATGAATGTCCTGTATAATTCGTCTGATGCGTGTATAAAGAAATAATGTGACAAAATATTAAACACTTGACGAGTGTACTTGATCGTGTACATTACATACGTTCGAATAGTACAGCTCATTTATTATCACGTTTCATTTATGATTTGTCGTTTGAGACCAGTATGAATAACGTTAAAATAATTAAAATCTTTAAGTTTAATCGATTTAAACGATTATTATGAATTTTTAAAGCGTAATGATATATAATATATGGTAATATATCAAACAATAGAGAGAGACAGAAAGAGAAAGTGTCGTTCGATCGTGCAATAATAAAAGCGACACTTGCTCTACATTTATAAAAAAAAATTTATAAAAACAGTTAATTACATTATAAATATATTATAATTCAATGTTTGAGAAGAGAGAAATACAATATATATTTATGTCTATATGAAAATATTATAAGTTTGATATCATAATTGCATTAAATTTTTAAATATCAATGATTTATCTGATTCCATAAATTCATTTATAAAAGAAAAATGCTCATATAGTAATATATGTGTGTGTATGTATGTGTGTATGTGTGTGTGTATATATATATATATATATATATATATATATATATGCACATATATATACATCATATATATACATATATCAAAACATAAAATCAAAAATCCTTTTATCATAAATACATGAATATATCCAGTTTGTCAAAAATTAATATGTTATAATAAATTACTTTCTGAATGCTAGGTCAATAAATCAAAAATTCTTTATGAGATTTATTATTATTTTGTAACTTATAATAATTTATATTTTTGAAAAATTGTAAAATATTCTTTATTTAAATTTCAAAACCCTATTAGTAACTTGACATTATGGAGAGATAAAATGTATTTATATTAACTTAATAATTTGTGGAACATATTTACAAGATTTATTGACTTGATTTTCTTCAAACATGATGCTTTCATTAAGTATAATGAAATTATTAGTAGTCTGTGAATCTTTCTTTTTGAAGCGTATAATTTTTGATAATGTGGAATGTGTCATGAACATTTTCTATTTTTGTTTTTACGCGTGTGCCCGTGTATTTGATAAAAAAAAAGAAAACATTTTAATGCTGATATAATAGATTAAATTGTGATGTGTCAAACGTATCAAACCATAAAGAGGCTAACGGCAATTGTGATTCTGTACTAATTGTAAGATACGCGCGTTTGTTTACTTCTATATCCTACGACAATAGATACAATTAAGGTAAATCGCTTTGTTAAGAAATTCTTTATACATAACTGTTATTTCATATTTCAAAAGAGAGCTATTTGTCTGTCTGTCTTTGTGTGTATATCTGTGCGTGCGTGTGTGTGTGCGTGTGTATGTATGTTTATATACACACATATATATGTTTTAAATATATTTTATATATATATATATATATATATATATATATATATATATATATATACTTTACACAAAAACGTTACAAGCAAATGGCAGATACATGCTTAATTATTATTTGTATATTACATGGGTAATTTTACTAAGATAAAATATCTCTTCTTGGTAAATAACAACTAATTAAATTTTTATAACCGTTAGATTTATTAGATATAAATTGCAAATACTTAATGCATTATAGATATCAAATATTAATATCCGTAATTTTTCTATTATATTATTCCTGAAGGAATGTTGTTCTGAAAATATATCAAAATGAGGGAATATTATTGAAAATATTATTTTAATTTAAAATAATAGCCTTTTTAAATAGCCTTTTTAAAGTTTTTTAAAGTTAATTAAAATTTTTTCTTCATTTTTCTTCGTATGTAAAATAATTTCGGAATTTTTTCCATTTAATTACTTATGTGATTACAAACAAATGAAATAGCAAATTAATAAGTCTATTCAATGTTTCTTTGAAAAAATACTGTACACGTAAATATTATGGTGAATGAAATGTAACTTCATAAATTGTATTGTATCTCAAAAGTTTTGTTGCTGAACTGTATTATATTTCCTGGATAAATGAATTAATTATGACATGCTCTGTTTCATTCTAATTTAACCAAACTCAAAACTTTTTTTGAAAAAATAAATTTATCTGTATCACTCAATTTACTAACAAATAAAAATAACACTATGTAATATCTTGTAATATTCAGAAAACTATTATTTGTAAAATTAATATTAACAGAATATGTATATAAGAACGCAAATATTCCTTTGTTGCTACTTCCTCGTGCATTTTAGAGGAAATAAAATTTTAAGAGAAAAAATTAATAATGGTTGAATAAAATAAAAGAAAAAAGCTGATAAAGATTATATCACTAAATATATCATGCAGAGAGTTAATAGAGCATGTTTCTCCTGCTTATAGTTTCATTTAAAAGTTTTTCTTTATTCATGCTTTAATTATTGATAATTAGCTTAAGAATTCAGAAAGATAATCTGATTTTGTATAGGAATCTACTAAAATAAATTTGCAGAGAGATCTTTCTCAATGTTATTCACTATTATGATATTAAGAATGTGTTATGTGCATATACATTATGTGTGTGAGATATATAGATATATATATATATATATATATATATATATATATATATATATATCACTCATATTGTACGTTTTTTATGCATCCTTGCGAATAGCAAACTGTGATTAGCTTCTTGCTGTTAGCTTATTGCTAATGTTTCCGAATCATCATTTGCTCCTATCATTATCCATATTATATATATTATATATAATATAATATGTTAATATAATATAATATAATATGTTATATGTACTATATATAACATATTATATTATATTATGGTTAATGAAGTTGTTTCTTAAAGTTTTTCGAATTTTCGATTTTCATCAAAAACATTTAAAAAATTTTAATGTATTAAATGCATTAGTATAACATAAATGACAAATTACATGTGCATTCATATGCATTCATATTGAATGCACAGAAGAATGCACAGAAGAATTTTGCTTTCATACAGTATAATATTATATATACCAAAATTATTTTGCATGTTTTTCTGCCTGCCGCTTGTTAAATTTTGTTTTCAAGTTGTGACTTAACAAAGATACGAACAATTTTAAAAATATTGTTTGTTTCAAGCAAAGTGATACATTTTTTATGTTTGTGTTTATTAGAGGAAGTGTTTTTCAAATTATTAGGGGAGATAAAATATAGATGATTGGCTAATTAAATAATAAAATGTTTTTGGCTTAATAATATGAAGAATAAATATGAATTGAAATAATAAATATGAAGAAAAATATTTAATTAATGCTTTCTTCTAAAATTTAATTAACAGAAATTTAATTAACAAAATTTAACAAAAAATTTTGCATCTACATACTTATATCTCCTCTTTTAATAAAAGCAAGATATTTCTGGAATTGAACAATATAGAAATAAAAAAATTCATGTTGTTTAATTTTATCAGATTATTTCCTCATTATTAGTTTCTATAAAGGAAGATAATCAATTGAAATTTTAAGCAGTTAGTTAATGTCCTAACAAGAAGACCAAAAATACTTAAATAGATTTAGTTTACAAAATAAGCATAATTTTTCTTTATCATACAATAAGGGACATAATGGGCAATAATAGGGAACATAAATTTTATTTTTATACTGCTCAATTCTGTCATATTACATTTTTTTCATATATATGAAAAGATTAAAAATGTTTCGCAAAAAGAGAAATAAATGAAAAAAAATGGAAATAATGCTTATAAAAAAAGAACATTAGTATATATTATTATATATATCGATGTTTGTATTCGTTGTATGCATGACAAGTTTTGTTCACAGTTCACATGATGGTGGAGGAAGAACCGCTATTAGACGAGGAACATCATCACGGAACCGATATAACCGTTGATCTCTGATAATAGTGATAAATGTTATTATTATTTAGCTACACATCACGATTTAAAATATAATAACGTGTAGATTGATTATACAAATGAAATAGCAAAGATCATTAATTTCTGATCCGAAATGAGATGACCGAATCAATGTTGCGAATATATCGCGGAAGAATGTATAACAATGTATGCAAAATGATTTCTTTATTTAAGGCATGATGTATCTTGTATACATAAGAATATTGACACGTCGATGCGCGAACGTACAAAAAGGAAAGGAATATCTCTCGCGCCCATTTTTATATCACGATATTTTGTACGTTTTTCGAGTAGAATTTCATATACGATATATACGTATATATCTTTCATGGAAGTATATAGAATTTTCCATGAAGACAGTACAAAATGCGCAAGGGCGTTGGCAATACCAACTAGCTTTGTTGATAGTAGTTATACCGACGTAATATTTGTGACAACAATTGTACCGAATTGCATTTATTGAATAAGGCTATTTCCTGCTAGACATTTGCGCTTATTAGATTATTACTTGGCGATTATA
This sequence comes from Eciton burchellii, assembly GCA_020341155.1. Lineage (NCBI taxonomy): Eukaryota > Metazoa > Arthropoda > Insecta > Hymenoptera > Formicidae > Eciton > Eciton burchellii. The sequence goes on along the minus strand of JAHMML010000012.1, from coordinate 2,723,638 downwards.
GGAACGTGAGAAGATATATTTTATAATATTATACTTGCGCTCATAATCAAGCCTTTTATGCGATAGGTTTAACAATGAACTTGAAAGATGTTCACAGATAACAAGCAGAAAAATCAAATTCAACGAACTATCGTATTAAGATTTTATCAATGAGAAAATCTTTTTATAATGTTTCTATAATGAATTTGACAAACGAAACTGTGTTTTTGAAACGTAACATTGTTTGAGAAAATGATCTTTCGATGAAATACTTAAAATGCTACTTTATTTAAGATGCTAATCTATTATTTTAATACGATTACGTAATGCAGGAATTAATTAATTTTTTTTTAACATAAGCGATATAGATAGCTATTAGAACAGATATATATTTTATACAATAATATTAATTAATATCAATTCCGAGGGAGAAACAATTTGCAAAAGATCATTATATATATTTATAAAGTAGTAAAATCAATGAATTAGAATAATATTATCTGCGTTAATCAGGTTTTATTTTTTTCATGAATTTATATTTCGATGTTATTTACACACCCAATTTTCTCATTACAATCATCACAAAAATGAGAGTAAATGCTATTTAGAAAGAAATTTATTTAGATAATAATCTATGATCTAATGTTCATATAGTATAATATAATTTAATATTGTGCTGTTAACATAGATAATTATATAATAATATGATACTTTTATCTTAATGATTATAATTTATTAATTATAATTGATATGCTGTTTAATAAAATTTATACAAATGCAAAAAAAATCTTTTTTAAAATTTTCCTAATACTCTATTTAGAGATAAATAATATAAGACATATATTTGTATTTTATTTTGGAAAACTTTTCTCCACATCTCATATAAAAAAAAGATTGCTTTTTTTAGTTATTGCTGCTGTATATAATTACATTTTACATTTAATGAATATATCAAGAATAATCAAATATCGTGACAAGATATTGTGACAAGCTAATAATATTTGTATATAAAATTGTAGCAAATGAAGGCAGCGTTGTTAATATAATCACGATTTTTTAAATTGAGTGAATCCTCTTTCTAATTCTATTCCTCTTCTCGTAGTAAATTTCCGCGAAGCAGAAATATTTTGGACGTTGCTCCAAAAAATAATCGAAAACAGTAATGTTACTCTTCATCCTCATATAATTGATGAGTTGCACATATCATTCGGCTTGATATAATCGACGCCTGCAAGGTTTTGGCCCCATTCCTACCCTCGCATACGCACTAGTCTCCCTCCACGTGCTCCGTTCAGTTGAACCTGGCGAGCGTTATTGATCCAGCTGGTGACGCTGCACGAGCCAACCGGGCTACGATCATATACTTCTGGACATGCAGGGCCGAATTCTCTCGCTCTTAAACTTACGATCAATAATTGAAAGGCTGGAGAATCATTTAATTAATTGAATTTATATTTGCAGAGAATGGAATTGATATGTTCTCGAGTTGATGTATTCTAGCCCATGTATTTATTTCCTCTAAATGAAATGGAATTGGATTTGTAGTCTAGATCTTTAAGGCAATTAAGATGAAAATAAGCTGCTTAATCAAGATATGTCAAAAACATTTAAAACAATTCGCTAATATTCATATCCAAAAAGTTTATTGATTGATTTATTAAAATATTAAGACATTTGCTAAAAATTAAAGTCAAAGAAAGCAGAAGATAAAGTAAAGTATAATAAAATATTTATTTGTAATTTAAAAAACTATAATGATAATCTTTATCGGCATTTCTCCTAATTTTGCTTTTTTTTATTGAAACATTTCTAGAATAAAAGTAAAAAATATATGGAAAATAAATTTCATATTTGTCATTTTCGTTATTAATTGAAAAATAAATAGTACTTTGGAATCACAATTTTCCTAATTTGCTTTCTCAATTTTCTTTAGAATAATTATCAATCTATTTAGTCATCTATCTATCTATGCAGTAATTTTCTAACTATTTAAACCAAAATTATGCAACATTATGCAAAATATATCAAATGTGTTGAGAATTAAATAAAACAAAATCCTATTTTCCTTTGAAATCTTTAAAGCTATTATAATAAATTTAATAATTCATAAATCATAATAAGTTTAATAATTTTCTACATAACGCATTAATACGAAAATAATCAAAATAGCGCATCCATAAAATATAAAAGAATTTATCGTTATTTTTATTTCAAGTTTCATTCACATCTTTCTATATGGGATAATATATTGTCCATATTTTGCATCTTTCGCGTCTTTCAAAATCAATACATCTAATATAGCTTATATCTTAAACAGAAAAAGAAAAAAGGAATGCAAAAGATCAAGAGGTGATGTTGAAATAGACAGGCAGTCAATATTTTCTGTGCATTATTCAGCTGCGCAACCGGCGCAATGAGGCAGAAAGACACCAACGATGATAGTATGCCTTAATAATAGGAAGCGCAGAAGCTCTCAAAAGCAAACTCGGGCATCCTAGTGCCGGTACTGAAGGCGAGTCCGTCTAAATGCGCTGCGCCTGCCTGGTACCATCGACTTCAGCAAACGGTCGGCTACGTCGCGGAAACTTTACCGGGGCGCGTCAGCGGTCCCGCCAGTGCGATATCGCCTTTCGACTGATACGGAATATCGCTGCTAGGCATATGGCGGTGGTCGCGCGAGAACGCGCGTTTGTACTCGACGTAAAAGCGCATTGCAGACATACGTAAGTGCTCCTCCGCGAAGGAAGAAGAGGAACGAAGTCTCATGTGAAGCAGAAAGAAGCGAAACGGAAGAACTGTCACCGACATTGGCCTTTCTTCTGATACGTGACATCGCGATGAGAAATTGTTCTTAAACGCAGGGTTGATGTGAGCTTAAAATTCCATGTCAGCATAAAAATGATTGAGATGGCATATTATAGAATAAAATATAAAATAAAAACGAAACTTTGCCGGATGAGCAAGATAGGCGAGATCTTTATCTGCGTGTCCTGACCAATCGGATTATAATTTATCAGAACGCTGACGACATTCTCGATTTTCAGTTTGACGCAAGCAGAAAATTCGATCAATCAATTCGAAGCTCGATTCAAGATAAATCGTACATTGAACATTGAAATAAAATAAGTGCAGAAATTTGATTGCCAAAATCTACAATGTGCACTCCCGGTTTCTCGATTTGTAACGAGATATATATAAGATTTCCGATTTGCCTCGGAGTTTATTGGATTAACTATCTAATTTTCCCGCGAATCTAACGCGAATCTTCGGATTGGTTAGACAGATTGGTTAGACGAATTGATTAATTGAACAATTTTTTACACGAATTGTCCATTCGAAATGACAAGTACTAAATAAAAAGGAGTAAATGACGTCGAAAATTGAAAGTATCTCCTAGTAGAGTTTCTAGTTCAGGATCGATGCGACGAAGCGATTGCTGATTCGCATCTTCTCTAAAAATTTATTTACGAATCTGTATTAATCAATAAAATTCTTAATGCATGTGGCGGAGCTAAACCGCGATGGATGTTTTTCGAATTGAAATAAAGAGAATAATGGAAATATTTTTATTGATTTAGTTTTAATAGCGCTGATATATTGAGTTAAGGCAGACAATTCTTCATTGTCCTTTCTAATATGAACTTGGCAAATTGACTTTTTTGAATTAATTAAGCGAATTCCTCGTGCAGGTTCAGCCTATGATAGATGTTTCTTTAATTAAAATATTATAATTGATTCTAATTTACAATAAGTTCCTCGAAGACAATATTTCATTATCGCGAATATTTTATCGAAACAAGTTGCCTGCCAATGGAGGCAAGCTTAACGCACTTATTGCTGCAACTATGTACTCTGTCTTTTCTTTTCTAAGAATATGAACAATCGAGAAATTGCATCTAAATGTGTAATCTTCTTAGCTCAGAACTCAAATTTATCGTTATTACCGATTTGTCATCTTGAATCGATAGTTTTTTTTTGCCTCGCGCAACAGGGAAGATCTAAAACCACCTGGAAAAAAAAGCGACGCAAAAGCAAAATATTTTCAATGAATTTTTTAATTGATCGAGAAATAATTTATGTATTAATGATCAAGAAGTCAGAATTAAGGAAAGAGCAGAATATCGAATCTCGCTTTGATATTTGTATGTTTGCTTTTCACCGTCAAAATATATCAGGTTTAATTAAGCCAGACAATTTAATACTATATTCTCGTTGTAATCGTTCTAGCGACGTGTTACGATGGCGATATAATCACGCGGAAATACGTGGCTTCGCGACACACACGCGATATCCGCCCGATCATTTCGCGTTGCGCTATGGCGCGGAATACAAGACGAAATTCGATATTAAACGCGGTTCTTTTTTTCTTTCTTCCTTCTCTCTCGTCTAACTCAGTTTCGCGTACGTATCGCTCGATAGTGATACTCTTAACATAGTGACACACATATCCTCTTGCGCCTTCGGGCTTTAATCGATCCTTCCGAGTTCGGCTAAGACCACTGCCCGAATCCTTTATTTTTGTCTTTCGTCTTCTTTTCTATCTTGTTTCGTTCAAGAAATTTATTTAATGTTTCAACGATTTATCTCTGTCATTACGAATGAAATGACTTCAACAGCAAACAATCTTCTCTCAAATTTCTCAGTACTTTATGTTTAAATATCAGCAAAAAACAGCAAACGTTATAAAATTTTAAAGGAATAAAGTAAATGATCCGTAAATTAATTTCAATTAAACTTTTTAAAGAAATTTTAATACAAGATTCAATTGTGAGACTATTAATATGTAAATAATGATCTGAATTATTTTTCTCAAGAAAAAATTATATTTCTATTAAATATGGGATTCGTGGTTCAAATGGTAAAACGCTAAAAAATAATTAAAAGTAATAAAATGAGTAGGATAGAAATGGGATACTTCGTACAAATTCGCTTATTCTCTCTAAAGTTATGCAAAAGCTTAATTACTACAGCCGCTGCTTGGGCGGCTAATAAGGAAACAATAACATCAATTAATCGCAATCTTCGCGATTTTCAGATGGAATAAATAAGCAAGAGTATGTTACAATCATGATTCAAGCTGAAAATGATCCAGAGGAAAGTTCAGCAGCTCGGCTGTTCTATATATATTGTGTACAACGGTGACATGCATAGAGCTGTACATACATAAATCACCATGGATATACAGAAGAAATTTCTGTGTCCCCGACTGGTGGATTATCTCGCCATCGTGGGAGCCAGAATGCCTGCTGCCTCTCGCCAGCCCGTACAAGTATGATATTTAAAGATACTAAAGATATTGTTTTCTCATTACAAAATTCTGTAGGATGTTTAATAATCAAGCTGTTTTCTAGATTAAAGAAAACCAGAAATATATATAAGAAGCAAAAAATAAAATTTGAAATAAAAAGGATAATAATATGCTTTAATGTATAATAATTTATTGTTATAGGTCCCAGAGTTATTACGCAGATATCCTGTGGAGGATCACAAGGATTTTCCTCTGCCTTTGGATATGGTGTATTTCTGTCAACCAGAAGGTTGCAATAGCGTGGGACCAAAACGCACAGCCTTGCGAGAAGCAACATCGTTCACTTTTACTCTCACCGACAAAGATTCAGGTAAATGATTGTTTCTTAATACGCAAAATCATCAAAGTAGACTTTAAAGTCAACCGTCGGATTGCAGGAAAAACGCGTTATGGAATCTGTGTGAATTTTTATCGACCTATGGAAAGAACAGGGCTTGCAGCTAGTGGAGGAATTGCGATGAAAAGAGAGAAATACAATACTACGTTTCGAAGGGAAAGCTGGAGAAAGAGCATGGAGAGAAGCACGGATTCTGCTTTTTCTAGGTGAAATGACTTATTTGCCCCACTTATTTGTTATTCTCTCGAATGATAAGTAGATAAAATTAAATTAGAATCTTAATACATTTCTGAAACAATATAATATAAAATAGATAAATCTTTATCTCTCTAAAATATAATATTTTCTAAAATCTTATTTCCTAAAAACAAAAACTAGATACTTTTTTTGAATTAAAATTGCTTAAAATAAAAATTGCTTCGTACTTTAGGCAATATGAATAATTTACTTAATTTATCGAGTGTGCATTTACACTTGACAAAATGCTCTTATGAGACTGTATCTCTAGCCATTCGTTATAGCGACTATAGGAGCAGTGCAATAGCTCCTAGTGATTCTGAAAAAGATTGTTCAAGCAGTAGAAGAGATTCGGACACTCCACAAGTTCCTCACGCTCCAAGACTAGACATTATCGCACCGAGCGGAGATAGCGAAAGCGGTGGCAGCCACTCTCCATCGCCACGCGCTTCTCGAAGACGTCAGGTTAGTATTATTAGCTTCATTGATCAATGCATAATCAATGACTTTGTATTATCATCTGTTAATAGTAACACGTATAAAGTAGCATATACATAATATTTCTGCAGAGACTCCGCAATCATTCTTTAACATCGTTATGCATCATATCACATCATCCATTCTTCTCGATGTTTCGAGAGTGTCTTTTCGTTCTGAGGAAGATTATTGATGCATGCAATGAAAGTTTTTCACCGCAGAAAGTAGGAGCTTCCCGACAAACAAATAGGTACATCTTCGATACTGTACTATCTTTATGGAAGAAAATTATCATTCTGTGATTATAATGATATTTTTCATTATAGAGATACAGTATGGAGCGTTTTGACCGGTCAGGCTTTAGGAGACACACCGTCTATTGTACTTCATGATGTTCGTGAAATCGAAACCTGGATATTGCGGCTGTTGAGCAGTCCTGTACCCGTTCCAACAAAGACGCGTGTCGAGATTGAAATAATATCACCAAATGTACAACCCCCGCTATGTTTCGCTCTGCCGGATCATACTAGGTTCTCCCTGATTGATTTTCCTCTACATCTTCCGTTGGAACTCCTAGGAGTTGATATATGTCTGAAAGTCCTTACACTAATTCTTTTGGAAAATAAGGTAAGAAAAATAAATATAAATATAAATTCATATATAGAAAGATATAAAAAATATAAAAATTAATTATATTCATTATATATTTTTTCTTAATATAATAAAATTAAAAAATTTTGATATTTATCTGATATTATAAAAAGAGAATCTCCATCCTTAAAAATTTAGAATATTCAAAAATGACATTTCCGTTTCCTTTTAGATCGTGCTTCAATCTCGCGATTATAATGCCCTATCAATGTCAGTTATGGCATTCGTCACAATGATTTATCCATTGGAATACATGTTCCCTGCGATACCTTTACTGCCCACGTGCATGAGTTGTGCTGAGCAGTTACTGCTTGCGCCGACACCTTTCGTAATCGGAATACCTGCATCCTTTCTGTTATATAAGAAAAACTTCAAAATGCCTGACGATATCTGGCTCGTGGATTTAGATAGCAATAAAATAACGGCACCGAGTACATTATGCGAGGATAGTCTACCACCACTGCCGGAACCAGAAGGCACCATTTTGAAGAATCATTTGAAGCAGGTAATATGTCCTGAATATCGATTATATGATATGTATTATATGATATGTTCGTAAACTTTCGCAATTATAAAAATTGAATAAGAGCGAAATATATTTAATGGTTCCTTACCCTCATCGCAGGCAATGCAACTGATGGATCAAGTTGGCTCTAGTGTAAATATTTTATTATAATTCTCAATTCGCTTGGTGGCTTTCTTTATTTTATATTAGTGGCATGCATGATTTATCGTGCGTAGAATCGTAATGTAGAAGCGATTGTAGCCACATATATTCGCTAGAACATTGAAGAAAACAATAGCAAGTAGGAATTAGAATTAGTTGAAATAGAAATAGAAATAGATAGTTCTTTTCTGTTTTAAATAATAAAAATAAAATTTCTGTTTTATATAATAAAAGATAAAAATATATATATATCTATTTATATTTTTATATCATTATATATATATAAAAGAATTTAATTAATATTAGATGAAAATTATTTTTTAATGGCCACCTTCTATTTGTATATTTATGGTCTAGTGAAAATAGATTTAGTAGTATGCTGATATTGGATGATTCTTCTCATTCGTTTATTCAATTTATTCATTGTTTAACACATTTTCAGGCAATGGGAAGTATGACTGGTTCTCCCTTGCAATTACAAGATATCTCATCTCGCCTATCTTTTCAAACACTAAACAGAAAAGAAAGTATGGCATCGCATTCTTTGAGGTAAATCTATATAATCTCGTTGTTTAATCTTTTTCGTTAAAATATGATAAAATGATAGTGCAGCTATCAATAATAAATGAAATTCTATAAGATTAAATGATTAATAAGTAGATCTTGAATAGACAACAATTTTTGTTTCTTCTTAAAATTATGAAGACTCTATCTTCTTAATTATAAAATGCTGATTTATATTACCTATATGAGATGTAGATATTTTTCAATATAGTTATCAAACGTATGATGTTAACAAATTTTACAGTGTAGCTTCGATGAAGCATAGACCGAGTATCGATCAGCATATACATATTCAACACACTTCATCGAACTTGTCGAGTTCATCATCAAATCCACCACGTCGGTCATCGACGTCACAGCCTATTGGGGGAGTTGGACCGATGGGGTCCTATCCGCTGAGAGCGCCTGGCCAAAGTCCAGCGCCTTTCAACCCTTTCATTTACGGAAGCGATGTGGATTCTGTGGATATCGCTACACGGGTGGCCATGGTGCGGTTCTTCAATTCACAGAATCTACTAGCTAACTTCACCGAACATACGCGCACCCTGCGGTTATATCCCCGACCAGTGGTGGCTTTCCAGATCAACTCATTTCTTCGTTCACGGCCCAGAAAGAGCAGTTTCTTGAACAAATTTGCGCGCACACAGGCGGTCGAGTTTCTAGCTGAATGGTCGCTCACGCCCAGTAATGTGGCTTTTCTCCGAGTGCAGACAGGGGTCTTCGATCCTGCACAGATCGGCGATAAACCACGATGGTACGCCACCAACCTCGAACCGATCTATTTTCCTGTATGGGACTCTAGTAGTTCGCTGGCAAATGCTTTGAAGGCAATGAAGGAACTTGAAAGTCAACCCACAGATGAGAGCGGCTCCGATTCCGAAGGTGCCGAAAGTACAAGTTCCTCTTATTCTTCTCTAAGTGACTTCGTTTCCGAAATGGCATCCTCGGATTTGTCACCTGGTGAGTGTTTTAAAATTATACGGAATAAATTATATTATGAATTGTTAGCAGATTTGATTGTTAGCACCAACATAAAAATTTTAATACAATATTTTATAATATATTATAAAACATATTACTTATTATAATATTTTATTATTTATTAATATTAACATATTTTAACATTTAAGATATTTAAAAAAATATATTTTTATCATATACCTTTATTATTTTTATGTCTATATGTATATGTGTGCAGGTTACAACTGTCCACAAGTGAGCCAGCCTCAAATGTCGCTATCTGTAGATCCAAAGAATGTGTACAATCCTCCGAGTTCCTTGCAATATCCAGGCGTAGAGGAAGATTCACCGGTACGACCCGAGAGTCCACCGAGTACTTCTTCCAGTCACAGTGATCTAAGTAGTCCAAGCTTTAATAGAGACTCCGAACTCGAATTAAATCCAAAGATTCACGACGATTCACAGTCTACTAATGTAAGTATATGAATTTATTTCATGATTATTCATTCTGCCACTCTTTTCTCTCTTTTTCTCTATGCACCATTTTTATTACAATATTTTACAGATAATATATATATGTAATTAATTATAACAAATGTATTATCTATAAGCAACTTCTTGCAAGTAATACGAGATTTAATTGATCCTACTGATTCACGATATATGTTTTATTATCAAGAAAAATTTTCTACATGTTTTAATAATCGCACATATCAGGATTGGAATTATAAGTTTCCCATTAGTTATAATACATCGTATTAATTTTACAATCACGTGAAAGCTTTCAGTTTTAAAGATATCAATTTAAAAAAATTAATAACATAATAATATTTGTTATAACTCTAGGTCAGCACGCAATAAATTATTCGTGTATAAAAATATAATTACTTTAGATTTAAATTTATATTTTTTAAAAATTATAGTATACGAAAAGCTCGAAATACGCTAACGGATTACTTGATCATAGGATAAAGAGGAGGGTGGTAGCTTTGAATCAGACTCCGCGTCGACAATAACACCGCGCACAATCCTGAGTGCACAAAGTTCGATAGGACAATTCACAGGAATAAGCATGGGATCTTTAGGCACTCAATCTTCACTCAACGACATTGAACGTTCTGCCACTTCTCACAGGACCTCGCGTATCAGTAGATATGTCACTCCTGTGAGTCATCTTCATATTATCCTTAATTATTCTGTCATTCAAACATCTCTCGAGTATCATTACTTCATTGTCATTCTGATGCATGATAGATCGAATGGAGTGCCGGAATTTGAGAGTATATGTGGAATGTTTTTCCTCGTCTCATCATAATCTTACATATAATCTTGTTAAGAGTATTGTTTGAGGAGGATGTTGGCTTTAGGTTTCCAGTTATTTTGAGGATGACGTTTACATCTGGTTTATTCATTCCTATGTTTCTTTCAGTATTGCATCAACGTATCATTAAACATATATCATTTCAGTTCTTTGCATGGTCATTCCTTAAAACATACGAGTATAACGGCCTCATGTTATATCCTATATCTGACATTAAATATAGTTATCTGGTTGTTAGGTTGTCTTTGATCTCTATTTTGTAAATCGCACCATTTCTTTTCAGCATGAAAAAAAGGAATAAGATTTATTGTAATCCGCTCATATTCATTTTATTTTCACAGGATACTAAGATTATTGGATATTTTGATGCTCATACAATATTGAATATATTTTTCATGTAAATGTACTTTATATACATAGATGAAATGCAGAAATATAAATTCATACATCTTTTCGATATAAGATAAAAAATTTTTACGAATTTAAATTGTTTACGTATAAATTTAGTTATCATAAGTTATTATTAAATAATCTTATATTATTAGTTAAAATATTAAGCATTGGTTATGATATGTATATGTAAGCATACAAGTGTGATACAGATGTGATATATCTGTTTATATAAAATATAAGTAAAAAAACAATAATTTTCTTTTTAAATATAAATTGTTTTATTAAATACAATGCAACTTATTATAACTTTATATAATATTTTTTGATAAAGCATTAATTTTGTTATCGTATATTTCAAACTTAAAAATATAATATAAGAATTTCGTAAACATCGATTAATGTGCAATGTTTCAAAGAAAAATTATTCTTTCCTGTTATAAAAATTCTCGCATCTTCCTTTTCATAATATTATATATAATATTTTATAATATCTTACAAATTTTCTAATATATAATCTATATACGATTAAATTCAACTTTTTTAAGATTGCATACATTTTTCTACTGATACATATTTTTCTATTTTCGATAAAATATTTTTAACTATACGGAAAGAAAGATCTGATTCATTTTCTTGTTTCTCAGAAAGGATAATCATTTCTTCAGAAAAGTAAAATAAAAAATATTCGCTTTTTTAGGTACCACCTACTGGATTAGGTTTACAACGCCAGCCAAGTGTCGGCAATGTTTTAGCTAGGACTTCTAGCTTCAACACCACTGGTGGACCTCTTCTATCGCGACAGATAAGCGCTGCCATCACTGTCGATCATCATCACGAAGCAACGACGCAGCTTCAGCGTCAGGCATCAACGGGCTCAACAATCACACAGAAATCTAATGATACAATACAACGACAAAACAGCAGCGGTAGTACCACTGCTACCGGAAATGGTGTTCTACGGCAGGGTTCGCAAGGCTCATTATTCGAGCAGATTGCTAGTCAGGCAAAAGATTTAGTCCGCGAAACAACTAGACAGAGTAGTCAGGATGGGTTACTTGCACATATGGATAAGGTAAAAACTATTCGCTAAGAATGCATATGTATACATACATGAATAATACAAGATTCAATCTTAATATTTAGATATTTTCCAATTCTTACATATTTCTTGTTGTTTATCGTAGCTGAAGCATCAAGCGAAAGAAAAGATTACGGAAGCAGGTGAAGATAGTCTATTTGCGCCTCTAGAACAGGTATATTTCAAATGAAATGTTATATCAATGATATAAGACCGATGCGCAAAACTAATCTGATTTTTTATATTTCAATTTAAATAGTTGACTCTACAAACTAAAAAAGCGATGGGCGAAGCCAGTAAGTCTGTACAAGAGGCGTCGAAAACTGCATTGGAGGCGAGTAAAACTGCAGCAGGCGTTAGCAAAAATACATTGGACGATTTAACGTATGTTGGCAAGAGTACATTAGGTGATCTGACAAAAAGTGCTAAGGAAGTTGCCGCGAAAAAAGGCTTACTCAAAGTATGTTTTTTTTTTACATAATCAATTCTATTGTATAAAATATTGAAGATTATTATATAAAAATTTATTAAAATGCATAAGTTTGATAATTTTTAGTAAGTTTTAATCTATATGATCAATATATTTGATTGCACGCAGAGTCTCGGAGAATCACAACAATCGCCAGTACACTCGCCATCGTCTCCTAACATAACACATCCGCGGAAAGACTCAGTCAGCAATCAATTGGTCGCATCAGATACGCGAAGTGGCGTCGGGCGAGATTTTTTCAGCAATATTAGTAGTGATCTAAATGGTTTTGCTGCGCAGACGAGCAGTATGTTCAGTGATTTATTCGGTATGTATCCAGATTTTTCTATTAAAATCATTATGCTAAATAAAAATTTAGAATTTGGGATGAAATCTGTAATATTTCTATTTTATTACTGAGAACATTTATCATAAGAATTGATCATTACAAATTAAATTTTTTAACATCTATTAAATCTTTTAAATAATGGTTGATTTTCAGGTAGTAAGAATAATTCTAATCGAGGCAACAGCTTCTTCCCGCAAAATCAAAAATCGAAAGAGAAGGCTAATCCGATTCTTGGACCATTTCCTAAAGGTATGAATGACGTTTCGATGTCGATATTGCGATATTTCTGATTGGATTCATACGAAAAAATTAGTGTAACATATAAATGTATTTATTAAGTGGCAGCGAAAACGGGATTGGTAGAACGTTCCTCATTGATAAAACATTCTACACATAAAGTTAATCAGGAAGACGCGCAGAGAATGCAAAACGCGGAACGTTCCAGCACAAATAGTGACAATCAAGCCTTTTTAAATGATGCAAGTATCTGTAAATATTGTATGTAATACACTATCTGCAAATATAATACTAATATTGTAAATATAATAGTAATATTGTAAATATAATGTAATAATAATATTATTATAATAAATATTACGATATTATACTATATTATAAAACAATAATACAAAATAATTTTAATTTAATTTTATGATAATTTTTAACATAACTTTTAGGTGGTATCGCAAATTTTGGCCGGCGAAGGTGTTGGTTGGCTCAAATTAAACAGATTAAAGAAATTGATGGAAGATGAAAACTATCGAGATTTGGTTGTGACAAAATTGAATAAAGGTCTCAATAGGAAAATTAGTCCAGATGATCATATTGATGATGTGGTGAGTTAAACATCATATTTCATGTATCATAATCTGACAAAAAATTATCTAATATGTTACCATGTTATTTAATTAATTTTGTTAATTAATTAATATATTCGCCATTTCTATGTACCAATTAAAAATAATGCCGTTGTTTAAAAAGTATACTTACACGTTCGTATCTAATTCTTGACAGGCCATATCAAAACCCGTATATAAGGGAATGTTAAAGTGCCTTCAAGCAGTAACGCATGGTCTTGCATATACATATAATAATTTCGGGCTAGGCGGAATGGCGTCTGTCTTCCAATTAATGGAAATCGCTCACACGCACTATTGGAGCAAGGATCTATCCGAAAGTGGCTTTGACAGCTCTTTGATGTCACAGGCATGTTTTAATTATTTATCTATATATAATGTTTATGTAACAGTATGATACAGTATTTTAAAATCTTCTTTAGATAGATTTCTTCGGTTTGATAATTCGGTTTGATAAAGAAATCGTTTGTCTTGCAGGCATCTAGTCCATTTGGCAGTAGGGAAAATTTAAAATCTCCGCAATCTCCGAATCAACCTGAATTCACGGATACCACGCAAAAATCAGGTATATCTAAGCAAAGATGAGAAAATTTTTAATAATTCTTCATTTTTCTAAATGTACACTTTTATTCAAATTTTTAATTTATCGGTTATTTTTATAAGGATATACATAAAACTGTTTGTTTGCCAGCAGAATTGCCGCAAGTGCATTTGAATACGCCGCAAGGATCATCGACAGCAGATACGAGTCAATCAACAACAGACATGTTTCTGGATATATTTACGAAGAAGGGAAAATTTCTAAGCAAGCTCACTTCATTCGATTCCGAAGTAGAAAACATTTCATATCATTCAAAATACATATTTTGACATTTCTAAACTCGAATTTTACGTTGTTTAATCATCCTTTCATTTAAGTATCTCGATAATATTACAAGCGCCATTCTTGAAACATATACTTCCATCTTCTTTTAGACGAGAATGTTTTAGTTATTTTTTAAAATAAAATGTATATTATCGGTTTAATAGCATTTATAACAGTAGCATTTGTATTCTCTTAAAAGTAATAACGAAAGAAATATTACAACTACCTGGATCGTTCACGTTCGATTATAACGTGTAACGCACACGTTTGTTTTTTTAGAGTGGACGGGGTGGTGGAACGGGAAGCAGCGAAGCTTTATCTACAGACGGAGGTAGCATTATTACTAATCCTGCTTTCCGACAAGCACATCAAGCTTCTTTTCGAAGCACTGTGTCTGATAGTGAAGTCGAGCAAGGCAATGTAAATTATTTATTCTCTGAATTAGTTTTTATTATATTTATAATGCATCTTGTAGAGGAGAATACAACAATATCATTCATTCTTGTAATAACTAGCTTAAAATATATGCAAAATTGTACAAACCGTGCGGTACATAGAGCTATGTATATTAATCTATATTAGGCAATGAACATTGCATGATATTCAAACATCTGAAAATATAGGGAAAATATCCTTTGTCTTTTAATCTAACATTTTCGATGTTAATAACAGATCCGGTGTTAGACCTACAATTTCTTAAATCGTGCTAATAGCTCATTAGCATTTGCTACATAATCAAGTTTGCTGCAAGTTCATAATCCTTTACAATAACAGATTACAATAGTAGATTACAATAAATTCGTTATCAAAAGATAAAACAATGTATTTCGTCGTACTTTTATCTACAAGAATGTTAATAAATCATTTGTGGCATGAGTAGATTTCCTTGTTCTTTTGCACATGATAAAATTAGTTTTTAATTTTAGAAAACCTGCATTATATATATATTATAATTAGCAATGAACGGATTTTTAATTTGAATGCATTAGATATGAATATTAATAAAGGATGTATGTTTAGATATACTATTGGTTTATTAAAATTAGATATCTCCTATTAAATTCCTGCAATGTTATTAATTTTATTTTTATATGATTTTGTGATTCTAGTTTCCCCGACAAACCAAACAACGTTCCGGGAGTATCTGGTCGAGTAAATCTTCTCTGAGTACCGGATTCCGATATCACGGTGGAAGTTTAATACCCACTACAGCGTTACCAAGCCCAGAGTCTGCCAGAACATATCTCTTCGAAGGTATATTGCCTTTTTGTATTTTTGTATTTGGACATCAACAATTGCATTCAAATGATACAATTGTTTTAAAATTGTTGAAATTATAATATTATTAATATTATAATATTGCATTTTTTTATCTCAGGTCTATTGGGAAAGGAGAGATCGGTCCTCTGGGACGAAATGCAATTCTGGGAAGATGCGTTCTTGGATGCCGTTTCGCAAGAACGTGACATGATGGGCATGGATCAAGGTCCTGGGGAAATGGTAGAAAGGTAAAAAATATTTATAATTCATGATTTTCAGATTTGATTCAATATAAATCTAGAGTAGAACATATATGAGAATTTAAATTTTATGAGGGGATAGCGGAGTAGAAAGATTCTTGGGAAGGGTGAAATGAAAGAGGGGGCAAGAAGAAATAATCATTTCGGACAATAATGAAACAAGAGAATGATTTTAAAAAATTTGATACTTTTTCTAAAATTACAGTTTACGCTTTATGATTGAGAAGAGAACATTTGGAAATATTTCAAATTTCTTTTAGCTATCTTTTCTTTTCAGTTATTTTAGCTATTGTCCAAGTTCTTCCATTCAAAAGATCTGGATTAGAACACCTACTATCCTACTGTCCGGATATGATTAAAAATGATAAGAAAAATGTTAGCAAAATACAAATTTTAAGAAAAGTTATAAATTTATTAATTAGGAATTTGATAAATGTGATACAAGAGTTACATTAATAAATATAATACATAGATACAAGAGTTTAAGCGAAAGCGAAAGACGACGGTTGGAACATGAGGAAGATAGATTATTGTGCACTTTACTGCATAATCTCACTGCTATCCTGGTAATGTTAAAAGTCGAAAAGAACGAGCTGAAGCGAAAAATACGCAGGTTATTGGGCAAAAGTCACATCGGCCTCATTTATAGCCAAGAATTGAATCAACTTCTCGATCAAATAAATAATCTCGTAAGTGGTTAATAATTATCATCACAGTGTCAATTACGATGCAATCAATGCTTTTTCTATTCTCTCAGCATGGAAACGACATCGATTTGAAACCTTTGACGTCACGACAAATGCATCGGCAATCATTCACTGTGCATTCAGGAATTGATGCCGATGGTGAATTACGATTCCTCGAGGTTCGCCATGATGGTCTTGTATTGAGATCAGTGAACGGTGTGATAGTTGAGCGTTGGTGGTACGAACGTGTTGTTAATATGACATATAGTCCGAAAAATAAGGTTTTATGTTTATGGAGAAGGAGCGGCAGCGATACTGAGCTACATAAATATTACACTAAGAAGGTATGTTCTTCTATAAAAATATCAATCAAGACAAATTAAAATGCATTATTTTAGATTTAATAATTGAAAATACGGAATGATTTATAAAAATCCATTTAAAGATTGAATAAAAGTTTTTAATGTAAAATCTTCCTTTAGAAAAAGAAAAATTTGGAAATATTTATATTTGATTTCAAAGTTTTGTCAAAGATCTTTTTAAAGTTAGATTAGGATTATAAATCGCAGCGTATATTTTCTATGATGCATATGTTGACACTCATTTCTTCAGTGTAAAGACGTGTACTACTGCATAAAAGATGCTATGGAGAAGGCAGCGACCCGTGGGCGAGGTTCAAATGTGGGCTATGAACTCGGTGGCGAGTTCCCTGTGCAAGATATGCGAACAGGCGAGGGAGGGCTTCTGCAGGTTTGCATGGAAGGCGTTGGTCTCCTCTTCGCTAACAGCAAGGTATGACTTATATTCATATGAAAATCACGCATTTTTTATGGTGTGATAATAGCGCAAAAAAATCAAGAGTTTCTCTTGCGCGCAACTCTATAGATATATTCTTTTTATATATATATTCTACGTCCAATTGTTTGTGTCATGTTGGATCGCATTTGATATATATATATATATTTATATTGATAATTTTTATTTAAAGATTATTATCATCTTCCTTTATATTCCTTAATTGTATCTATTTCTATTATATTTACATTTCGTGTTTTTTTTTGGCCAATACTATTGTTTTATTTCTCTATCAACATTAATACGTATAATAATGTATCTATTTCAGCCAAATTGATTATATATTAAAAAATACGTTATCATGAATTATAGATCTATATCTAAAAGAAAAAGAAAGAAAAATACTTTCGTCTCAACTCGCTAATCGTGAAAGCTTGATATATAATAAACATATATTTACTAAAACATATATTTATGAAATTAATTTAAAAGATATGTAATAGAAAAATGGGGTGGAATATTAAAACGAATCAAATAAGATAGGAATTCTTATCAGTTCAACTATTGTTGTCATTATTTATTTCTCTTTCATCAAAAATCACTTTTCCTGTCTGTTTTCTTTTCCATTATTGCATTGATACAAGGACCACTCAATATTATCTCCCACTGTTAACTACTATGATCTGCTTAATTGATTTTGCATCTCTGTACTCCAATGCATACGTAATAGGATGCAAAACGAATTCGTTAATATGATTTAACTGCTGAATATTCGATTGATGTATTTCGTATTAAATTACCAGAAGAATTCATTTAATATGCTAGGATTATTTACTATGCGTAAAGCCTTATATCCATTATGATGCAAATTACAATATTTATAAAGAAACTAAGAAAATTTTATAAGAGGAACGAAAAGATAAAGAAAATGATTAGATATATCGTTATCTATACATAATACATAATGTACGTGTAACACATCACACATCACAATTTTTTCACAGAAAAAATAATTATACTAAAATCGTCTTTAAGTATTTCTTCAATCGATAGTTCTGTAAATCTAATCTAATTAAATCTCTTACAATTGTATTCCCATAACGTATAGAACAGAATATTTTATATTCCGATATCCTTTCGGTTATTTTATTGGATAATATTGTGTTTCAGGCATTATATAATCAATGTTTTCTTGCATGGAAGCTCGATGTGCAGTTGCAGACTCTTTTATCTGTATTATATAATCATATATTATATATATATATTTATATATCATTATATACACATTTATATATATATATATATATTTTATATACATAGGAAATAAGGTATAGGGCAATATATATATATATACAGACTGTCTTTTGAACATTATACTCTTATATCTTATCATTTGTATTGAATGTTGGATGCTGTTATATTTTTCCCATAAGTCTTACAACTTTTTTATCTGTCGTGGTCATACGCGAGGAAAGTCTATTCGTGGCTCCAAACGAAAGAATGAAAGAAGGCAAAAAAAAAATGAGACACAACGGGATCGCGAACATATATGTATCAGTATTTGATTTATCGAGTTTTTTGTAACGGTAAATATTCATGAAACGTAATTAATAAAATTTCATACGAATGACGAAATATCCGTGGGATATTACACTTGGAATATGCGCGGATCTATCCGTATAGCTTAGGATGATAGACTTTTCTCAGCTTGGGGAACTTTTGAGATGGTCCTTGAACAATGAATATACGTTGTTGTTATATTACCGATTGGCCATGACGATTAGATAATAAAATGTAGCTGTGATATCATCGTATACAGCTTTATATCTTTCTATTTCTTTATATATATGCTATATCTTAATTGAGTGAATAACTACTGTTACCAAGGATTTTAATTTTCTGTTTTTCTGTTTTCTGTTTCTTGTTCCATCCATCGACATTGCCCCGCGGCTGGGCAAACAGGATTTCGAGGTATCAAATCAAAATAAATCATTGTTATATAAATCCAGTATTGACTATATACTCAATGTTGGCCATGTTCCGGAGATGCTTATTTATTTTTATCATTACTTTTGGCCGTATTATATATTATTATATTATATATCTACCTACGTTCTTAAATTGCATTCAAATTCACTGATCTGCTCTATCTATCTTTACTGTTTTTTCTACGATCAATCGGTGTTAGTTATAATATATATAGATATATGTATATATATATATATATATATATATATAAAATATTGTATGTATATATATATACGTGTGTGTGTGAGGGGGAGAGGGGGGGAGAGACGGATGTATACACATATGTATATATATTTTCATACAATATATATAAAGCTGATATTTCTCAGATATTCAGTAATGAACGATGAAATGCAGAACAGTGTTTGCCGCATATCTAAAATCCGACAACATACCTTATATATTGTATATCGTTTAGATGAGATATTTGTAAGTAGTGTTTAGTGCAACTTGTAGAGCGATGTTCGATGCACACAATGCAACTATATATATATATATATATATATATATATATATATATATCTATATATATATATAGCCTATATTTCACTCGTACATGAGTCCGTACACAGTCATAATCATCATTACAGCTTCCACGTTTTACACACTTTCGGTTTCTTGGTCGCAATTATAAAATTGATCGAGAAAAATTTTTTTTATCGAATCTATCACTATTGCTAATTTCATAAAAAAATAATAAATATATTTCCGATAGATTTTCCGTAACTAATGCTATTTAAGAAATTTCGCGTTTCTTTTTGTTTCAAAGCGAAAATGAGTGTAAATTGCAAATAGAATTGCAAACAACACAAAAGTTAACTTGATCACGCGAGAGCAGTTGTGTTACTTCTTATTTTGTAGAAAATACTTCGAAATTTCGGAGAGAGTTAATTATATGTAGCAATAATCGTAGTGTTTCAAATGTTCCTTATTTGTATTGTATTTGTATCGAACAGCAGGATCGAAAATCACGTCGATGTTTCTTAAGCAAATCTCTAATGCGTGGTATACAAATAATAAAACGCTTAATATTATTTATAAGACGATGTTATACGAGACTATTTTAATTCATGATATTAAAAAAATAATTTAATGATAATAACAATTTATAATATGATAATATATATACATTAAAATTATCTTACTCGTGCGATTCAATCACTTTTATAGAATACTGTCCCAGTAGCTAATTAAGAGAATTTGCCATTATTTTTTCAGGTTCGGAAAGATTTAAATGAAATGTTTATAACAAAAATAATTCATAAAAATCATTTGTATAACATATGAACCATTTTTTATAATTCATCATGCGTAAACGTACATTTAAATATGATTTTAAATATATACAGACTACTAAAAAGAAGAGTAATTGCCCAATTTATACGATCGTAACATACACATATCGTTCTGAATCTACCTACACATTGCTAGTTATGTAGTAGAACAATGGTTTCTCTGTATAGTGATCGTCCAACATGTATGAATAAGGCTCGTCATATGATTATCGTCAAGACTATGAATTCGTGCGAATCCCAGTCCTCTTTTTCTCGTCATGAATATACACTTCTCTAGCATGGCACTGCTAACATGTTCTTGTTTCTTGTACGATAGCGTACTATTTCTGATATATCTTCCCTCTCGACAGTAACCTATTTCTTACTATGTATTTGTCCCTGATCTTTATGCCACCCAACGGCTGACATATATGTGTATATATATATATATATATATATATATATATATATATATAAATAAATAGATATAGATATATCATGACCGTGCATCATTGTCGATCGAACTATGTCTACCGGTCTGTATTAGATGATACAATTGCACATTTAGTAACTTATCGATGCTAAGCAATCAGTAACATTTTACGATTGAGTTTAGGCCATCTCCAGAGTTGCCTGCTGCTATATATCGCTGATGTTATTGCTGCTACTGCTGCTGCTGCTGCTGCTTATTGCCGTTACTGCTATTAGGTCTTGCTTAGAAGTCGAATATATCAAAATCGCGATAAAATGAGATGCATGACAGATTTTAAACGCATAAATTATGAATAAGAATCCTAAATAAATTCTTAGATAACTTATATCGCTTATGTGGGTTACATCGCTTACGTCGTTTTGATTCTTTTATTGAAGGAGAACTGTTTTTGCAAAACTCAGCAATCAAAATTTCTATATCTCAGAAAGATATATTTCTAAAGATAATCGATCACGTTTTTCGTAAATCATTCGTGCTTTTGCAAAAAAAATTCTCGCTTCCAAACTGACGATCAAACTGCAATGTAGCAATTGTTATGTAAAAGCGAGCATGGCTTTGCGAGGCGATTATTGTACGGTTATTGAAAAGTCATATATGTTTGCATGTTTAGGATTCAAATCTCCCGATTTCATTTCTTTCGTTTACGAGTTCATTTCGAATTGGACATTTTTCTGCACGTATAAAGAATATCTTTCGATTTTATAACAATGTAATCATTAAATACGATATTTATATGATATTTTCTGACATATATAATATGATACCATACTTGTCTCAATATTATTATTGAATATTTGATTTTCATGAATGTTTCGGTCACAATCGTTTGATAAAATAAAGTTATTTGCATTCACGCGAATGTTGAAATATTAAAAGAAATATTAACATGCGAAATATATTTCTTAGATTTCTATTTATTAGATTCTCAAAATCATTTTGTGCATTACATATGGTATTTTTATTTATGTGAAAGCGTGCGAGAAATAAATATATGAATTTGAATTGAAGCTCGTACATTTATTAGGCTAATAGAAGAAATATGATCTCTCCGTAATAGACAACATATTAATAGCGCTTTGCATTTAATCAACGCGTCACATTTGACTATCGTGTCTACGTAAGCGATTATTATTACAGTAGATATTATAATTAATCTGATCAATGATCTTTTCGTTCACGCCTTTTAAAGGATTGTTCGCATATACGTTCGATATTGTGATATCGGCGTGCAAAACAGGTTATAGAGAAAAAATTACGAGTGTGCATGATCGAGTAGAAACAGATCCATGATCTGCGAAACGCAACCTACTAACCCAAACTGATTGTATTATTTGCAGTTTTTTGTAAGACTCGATCATATCCGCAAGTGCTTTACTCAAAAGGATGGAATCTTTGTTTTGGAAGAATTCAGTAAGTGACAAACCAAGTACTGCGTTGATTAATATATGCTTTTTACGATCTGCAAAACTTTCATAAGATATAAAATCGCGATATGTTGGCACGCTTACGCTGCAATCTGAGTTTAGCTCTCATATATTGGAACGTCATCAGATGCTTTTCTGTTTCAGATCCTAAAACTAGACAAGTAATTCAACGTAAATATAAGTCACAAATGGTAAATAGACATCTTATAATTCTATTCTCTGCAAAAGAAAAATATAAAAATAAGAAAAAATTTATTTTAAAGAATAAAAAAACATATTTTATCGTAGAATACGCAAGACACTAATTTAATTTCAATTCTACCCTATAATCTATAATCAAATTGAATTTCATTAAAATCATATTTATTTTACATACATTTATTACACGTTTGTAGTTGTATATTGTATGTAGGTTGATGAAGCGGTTGGCTGCGTACATAGAATATTTTCCGTCGAATTTACTCGTCATAAACTCCCATTGGAAAGCTGTCATAAATACAAACGCGAAAATGACGCTAGATGAGACACTTATACTTAAGTTTTTTCATTTTTCAGATCTCACGTAAGTTCTTTTCCGAGATTTTGTTAAGTAAATCTTTATTTACTGTTTTTTATAAACCGACAAGGCAATTATATATATAATTATTACTTTACTTTCCAAATACGTCTCTTAAGATGATTTAAAGTTTATTTCAGAATTAAATATATAGAATTAAACAAAGTTTGATTTAATAATATTTAAGATTAATTTATATGTCCGATGAATTAATTTCAAGATAATAAATCAATCACACATTATCCGCACGCTATTAAATAATATGAATGCAACTCGCTAATAATAACATGAAATATCTTTTGACTCCTAGGCATCTGATATCTGTTACGCTGTTATCTGTGTGTTCTCTTACGTGGCGGCCGGATCGGAGCAACGAAAACAACGGTCGCAACAGCAATCACAGCAGCAATCGCAACAGCAACAACAACCGCAATATATGATACAGCAGCATCAACAACGTCAGCATCAACTTCAGCATCAACAGCAACAGCAGCAATCTCGATATCTCTATCAACAACACAGACAAGAACAAACGCATTCAGGCAACGTAACATCACAAATGCACAGAAATTCGCAACTAGATCCCCATGCTCGTCAACACTGACAAAGACAAAGGCACTCGCTTCCTTTTGTCACCATTCATAGTAAAAATAGTTGCGCTCCTTACGCTTGTCTACCTTGGGTATAAATGTATTATCTTTTCTTCTTTCCAAAGTTTAATTTAAGAATTTATGAATAATCAAAATGGGTAAAATAATGGCATGATATACCTATTATATATTCCCTTTTTCGAGGAAGTATTTCGCTCTTCAGTTCTTTTTTAATCGCATCGACGTTCTATCTTCTTATCATAAGTAAAATTTATTAGCGAAAAATCATCACATTTCAAGAGTACGAAAAATTCTGTCTATTCTTACATTATAGCTATCAATTATTCAGGATTGCGTAACGCTGCGTCGATGTGATAGTTCATTGCATTCTTCTCTTCATGCGGGCGCGTATATATGCATCTTATCTAAAGCAATTAAATACAATAAATATTCGTAATTGACGGCATAACTTTATATAATTAGGCCGTGACAGAGATTATAATTGTTATTGTTCATGCTTGAAAGGAGCAAAAATTTATTTTGGCTCATCGTATAGAGATAAGTAGTCAATGTCATAATTGATAAGATGCCAATTTGCGAGATTTCTCGCTAATTTTGGATTGTCGCTGTCATATTTAGATCGATATCGGAAATTTGTAATGAAACAATGAAACATAAATAACAACAAATAGCTCTATTTGTTTGCTATCTCTCTCTTTTTTTATTTATAATAAAATCTAGTTAATAATTTATATTTTATTTAAATGAGCATATAAAATATTAGTGAAAATATCGTATATAGAGTATATAGAAAAAATGTAACATCGTGTGTTCTCTATGTCTCAAATGGTCAAATCGAGATAGTTATTATTTTATACGATTTCGAATACAGAAATAAATATTTCGCTCGATAACTCATAAAACTCTTTAGGATATATGTAAAAGTGAGATAGCATTATATATAATATAACGTAATTCTATACAATATTCTGAAATTAGCATAGTATCTTTGAAAAACGCTATGAAAGTTTAAATTCTGCATTTTCTTATTACCGGTTTTTTAGGAATTTATTAATTAAATATATATTAGATATTACAACAGCGACAAATACATAATTTCCAAAAACACGATTACGATATTTGAAATCGGCATTAAATGCGAAGTGACATTTTTTCGACGAAAAGTTTTATTACATTTTTATTTTCACGTATATTTTTCGATATTCATTGCGTTAAATGCACGTTACGTAAATTAAACAAATGACCAGCCTAGAAGAAATGTGTATACTAATCACGTATTCAGCGTAAAATAAACGTAACGTCATATAGATGTCAGAAGAAATAATATATTTTCTTGCAATGAGAAAAATATATAAATATTTGTAAAAAGGAACACGATTTGTAAATAACAATCGGCGATCCAGCAAGCAGTAAAGAATAGGCATGATCCGCCTTTGTTTTCTTTAATACAGTTATATATATTTAATAAAGCTCGTTCGCTAACTGAGTTAAAAAAAAGTGAAAAACCTTCTAATGAGAAGCTATATTCTCTTCTAGACAACCAAGAGGAAAGATACATATACACATACAATCCTTTGTATCAAATTTGTTCGCCTAAACTCCGATATTTAGATGATCGTCAATACTATGTTTTAAACGACGTATTGGCCAATCATTGTCATTTCAAAATATATCATGATTATGCGATAGAAAAAACTAGAAGGGAAATTAATACCTCGCATTGTATAGTATTCATCCATGTAGACGCCTTATGCCCAAAATATACTTGTAGCCAAATCGATATTAAACGCTGCTTATTTACCTTCATCTGACTGCAAATAATTAATATAAATTACAATTACATTAACTACAAAACTGTTTTTCTAGAAAAAACACAATTGTGAATTAAAGTTCATTGTGATTTAACGATTTCGTCATCGTTTAATGAATGATGATAATACGTTGTATATAATCAAGTTATGATAACATTAGCCATTCGTTAAGTTCTATTGATAAATATACTTTGGTGACCTTGAAATGCTTAAGATAATGATAAGAGCATCTGCATATCCATGCGCAATAATTATCTTCGCGATCGCATCTAAAATAATGCTTCAAAAAATTTGTAAGTTAAAATGACTCTTTCTAATTTGCAACGGAGAATTATCCTCAAACTTTATTTTATAAAATTAAATAAATAGAATAATAAATTAAAATCAATTAATAAATTGAAACATAAAGATGATCAAAAGTTATTCCAATATAATCCAATCCTCTTTTTGTTTTTCTTTAATTTTAATATTTTATTCGATTGAAAAGCAATCTAATAAACAAATATATCATATTTAATTAAAACCAAGCACGTGATCAGCAGACATCAAATTTCACAACTAAAGTTATCTATTTCTTTTATATATTCACGTCCAGAACATATAAGAGATACTTTATTATCCGAGATTCTAACATTGCGTCTTGAATTTTGAATGGATTTTGAGAATGGAATGATAGATTAGAAAGATGGCGGTAATCAGTACCGGAATTGATGTAATAATTGCGTAAAATCTCGTTAAGCAAAATGAGAGAGCTTTGCAAAGATAAAAGTTTCGAAATATCAAAGCATTAAAGTTGATTATATTTCAAAGATTGGATGAAAGTACCTGAATCTTTAATCTCAAGTATTTATGTCAACTGGACGCGAGATAACTGATTGTCGCCATATTGTCTGCTAATTGAGAAGAAATATTAATAAAACAAAAATAAAATTAATGCTAATCATTCGTGTAATGAAATAAGTTTATATAGAATATTATTAAGAACTATAACATGAAATATGATATAAAAAAGATTTTATCATATTTAAAATATTACTATATATATTTTTTACATTAAAGCATTTATGATGATGACTTATCGTATGATGATTTTATTTCATCAGAATAAAAATAAAGTTTCGCGAGAAAGATTCAAAAAATTAAGAAAGTTGTTAATAATTAGGAGAATTGGGAGAAGCTGAAAAAAGTTTTATTGGAACGTGACATCACTAAAGAAGAAAACATAATTGTGTTAACTTTTATATAATTAAAGAATAATTTTGGATTGATAGATGTTCTGAACGTGAACAGCACTAGTATCATAAAGGAATTCTCATTTATCCATAGATAAAAATTTTTAATAACATCTTTCGACATCTTATCAAAAATATTTCTACATCTATTTTTTAATATAAAAGTTATCTTTTGTGCAATCTCTGAAAAGAAGGGAATAATTACCTCTCGAAGACATTAAAAATGTATAATATGTATAAATATATGCATATTAATATATTTTTTTCAACGGCGAGTTGCAAGTTTTTCATAAGTAAAATAAACTAGCTTCATTTTAAAATGAAATATGATGCCATGCAAAATTATGATTGGCGGAAACCGCGCACGAATCTGTTATCTGTTCTTATAATCGATATGGAAAAACGACGATTTGTCTCGCGGACACATCATCAGCGACGCAAAAATAACTTGCACATCTCGTGCAAACTATAACAATGGACAGACAGATCAGGCCCGACTTCATTTCCGAGTGAGTATGATGTGCATGCATCTATATGCGTCACAATATTCCCGCATGACCATACTTGGTCATACTCGCTCATACTCGGCTTTGGGGATGTATGGCCAAGCATGGGGAAGAATGGTCGAGTACCAGATTGGCCGAGTATGGCCGAGTATGTGGATGTTTTTACCAAGTATAAGGAAGTATAGCCAAGTATAGAGTGTACCCAAATATGGCACAACATGGTCAAATCTGGCCTCTTAAGATCGAGTATGGCCAAGTATGATTGAGTATGCTCGAGTATAGATAAGTATGCTCGAGTATGAGGCATACTCACTAAAAAATAATCGTATTAAGTAAATTGTTATAGTATTTGTATTTTGCTGACATGTAATATCTTTATTTGTTAAATACTGCAATTACCAGATTATGAAATATACTCATCATTGTTTTATTCGATATTTAATCAACAATTAAAAGCGGAAGTTTCTGTGATGTAAAATATAGAGCATTTTATTGAGTATATATCTTGGTATAATTAATGTATCACACATATATCCCATACTTAATCCCATAATACAATAATATAGTTTATGTAAATTATAAAAATTTTACTTATGTTAAGATATTTCCTTGTTTTTAATTTAACTGTTAAATTGTAAATCATAAACTAGATAAGATTAGATTACTATTATGTTACTATTTACTATTAAGATAAAAGGCAATAATTAATAATTACAATAATGCAGATTCATAAAAATCTATATAACGATAGATCTTTGAGATTTATAATGTATTATAAATTTGGGCATTATAATTGGGCGCAAGTATTACATCCGTATGATATTTGTAATTGAAATAAGATTCTAAACTGCAATACTGTATAAATATGCATCCAGATATCCGTATCGAATAAAAACAATTAATAACATTTACGCAAAATTTTATCCATAACAGAGGCAATTTATAACATGCAATTATAAATAATAAAATTACAAAATTAATCTACGAATATTTAAGGAAAATAGAATCTTCCATATTTTGTAATAATTAATAATTGCACATTTATTGTTATCGTACATAAACTTTTGTCTATCAAATTCAATTTCAATCACTATTACTCTAAATAATATTGATTACATACACTAACGGAACTTTTAATAATTATTACAAGCAGTTTATAATCACGAAATTATATTAAATAATAAATGTATAAAAACTCAGTCGTTTACAAGTGAAAATATATTTTTATGAATACGATATTACATATTGTATTCATATTACAGTATCCATCGAGAATAATAAAAAGTAAGAAAAAAAATATACATTTCTCTTACTTTCCTAAAAAGATTCTTGGATAATATGACACCGTAATTATATTCAGCCAATAATACTATATAATAAACATGTTATATCATGTACAATATATTGTATATCCTAGTGTTGCAATATAAATCTCGAATCTTTAAAATTTAAATATATTTTTCACACATTTATAATAAATAAACTATATAAATAATATAGAGAGAGAAATGCTCAATGCAAATATTCAAATGCATTTTATACTTTTCTTATAGCTTAAATAATTGTTTATGCATAATATTAATTGCAATTTATAATCATTTAGCTATAAATAACAAGAAACTATAAAAGCGAGAAGAATAGACAATTGTCAAACTGTTATTCAGAGCGACGTTGGACTTTTAGAAATAGTTATCATTCTCGTAATTGTTTTTAATAGATTCTCTATTGGCGGCTATCATATTCTCCCACCGCGCGATGAGCGTGCTATGACGTCGCCGGGTCATCGTTGTTGGGTTAGACTGATAAACGAAAATAACGAAAATAAATTTATTATTATTTATTGAAATTTTAATTAAATTTTATAAACTAAAGCGCTTTAAAGCGAACTTGTCTTTACCGTAGCGATGATAGATTGTAATTGTATTTTTTAAACATAAACAATATTGCTTACCTTACGTTCTTTTTCTTTATGTTCCTTTTCCATTTCGTCTTCATTCAAAGTATTAGTCGACGTACTTCTAAGAGAATTAGAGCTATCATAAATATCAGAATCATTATCGCTTTCTATGTCCAGTAGATTCGGCTGAGACTTTGCTAACATCCGTGATCTCATTATCCTAGAAAAACGGATGATAATTATTACCTAAATAATTTTAATTTTGTATAAATATATTTTATTTTTGTACAAATGTATAAAAGTTTTCTTTAGTTTTGTTAATGAGAATTTAATAAATTTAATATACGATTAATTTACCTGATAATAATATGATCCTTAACGCTTTGTTCATTGCAAACAAAATCAATTGTTAAGTAAAAATTATTTTTAAATTTGTATTATAAATTAATTAAAATTGGCATGAATAAAAAATAATAGTAATAATGGTAATAATAATAGTTTAGAATCTCTTTTTAAAAATCTTGAAACTTGATCTTGGAAGACTGGACTGATCTTTTCATCAATTTGTTAGAAAATGATTTCCATTCTTATTTTAAATCTTTCGATTTAAAGAAATCGCAATACCTTAATTCATTTTCTCGTTCTTTCATATCGTCCAGTTCTTTTTGGATCTTCTGCTCGACAGGAACGTATCCCTTTCTTGCCAATGGTTTTTTTGGCTCACCGCCTGATTCTAACTGTATCTCTAACGTTTTATTAAACGCTTTGATACTCAGAGGATTCAACGTGATGGTAGGTATGACAGTAGGATTTTCATTGTCTTTATTTGTCGGTTTGTAGATTTTTCCCCGTGTAGCCAGAAACCTGTGCATCAAGCCTTTTTGGCTCGGTGCACTGGCAAAACGCAGCGGTGTTGGAGTTGTGCGCGCAGATATTACACCGTTTGTCATCTTTGGCGTCAAACTTGACGATAATGGTGTCAGACCTCCAGAATCTGCTTCCAAGATATGCGGGGTAGATGTTGTCCTCTTCAATTTGCCCGAGACTAAAGCTTGAGGCATGCGACGCACCTGTGCGCGATAAGGTCATTGATTAATATATTACTTTAGAATAAAATGAATCATTTTTTTCTAAGAACTTAAAAGTCCTTATATATATTTTTATTTCTTCTCTTCAGTCAAATATTTTCGTTTTTAAAAATAAATATTTTTCGAATAAAAATATTGGATATTTAAAGTTATCACTACAAATAACAATACTAACAAATCACATAAAAACTATTGTCATATTTAATTTCTTCTAAACAATTCTTTTTTCTTAAATCGAAACAGCTTAGAATCGTTGAACTACGAGATTTCAAGACTTAACTACGATATTCAAGAATATCGAACGTCTTTTTTTCATATGTCTTCGTTAAATATAACATCAATCCAAAAGTGAGTTTTGTTCAGCATCGAGAAATATAAATCATGCTTTCTCGCATAAGGTTTTAAAAATACCTTAGAATCCACTGTTTCGTGAGATGTAGTCTTGATGCTACCCACGTTTCGTAATTCGTGCTCCCTCTCGGTGACTTCTTCGATTTCTCTTTGTATTCTGTCCGTTGCTTTCCTCAACTGCTCCAGCCTATGTTCGGCCTGTATACATATTAAGAAGTTCTTCTCATATTCTCTTGTGTGCAACTGTAGAGCTTTGCGAGCTCTCAAGTATATTCACATGTACAGAGAAATGCTTATATTTCACTCGATTCCGTTTGGATATATTGTGTTTGAGAAAAAGATTAGTAATAAAATACAAGTTAATTGAACAATTTTACAGCTATTTGGCAACATGGTTTGTAAAATTTTGTTTTCGCGTTCTCCTACAAACGAGATATTGTACAATTGAACACAAGCTCTCTAGAAATATAACAAATCACTTATTGAGACAATATCATATTATCATTATTGATCGTGTGTCATGTTATCAGTTTATCTTTAGAAGAAATTATATCACGTTTTTTTGCAGCCGGTTGACACGTCATTCTAAAGCCACGAAAATAGATAAAATAATGTATACCTAAAAAGATAAATGATATTGAATGTTTAGTGTTTAAATGATAGTCTATCAGTTAAAACCAAAATTACACATTTGTTTATTTAAGAAAAATTCCAGATATCCGTCCACATTTCTATTACATTCTTCTTTCGCCTCTATTTCAGATTTCAGATTTCAGAGATATAGAGATATATAGAAATGAATATTTTATACTTCCGTAGATCTATTTTATAGATGAGTTTCTTGTTTTAATTAGAATTAAATAGAATTAAATAAGTTTTTTCTATTCCGTATCTACTTATCTATTAATTTCAGATAAACAAAAATATGTCTATCTTTTTAAATAAACCTATCAAGATGTTATGTGCATGCAAGAAATGACCCAAATTTTAATGTAAGTAACAAATTCTTCAATGCGTCAATTTTTTCTGCAAAAAGTCTCGCCGTTTATTTCAAATGACACTTGTTAAACGTAATCCTCTAGTATGTCCCAATTGAACAACTTAATCGCGTATATTCTTGTGATTAATAAACTTCAAATCCCCGTTAGAATGAAAGTACACAGGCGAGAACAAATTGAAGATTACTATTTTGCCGTATGTTTATGCTTAAGTACTGAATTTCTCGAAAGGATTTTCGTCTCTTTCTCCTTCTTCGGATGAGCAGTTATGACGTGGTACCCGGTCAGGAATGCCGTCCACAGAAAACTGAGCCGACGGAGGCAACGGTTTAACTGTAATCATCGTTTCCTTTCTAACAGAAATGGGCCACGACTCTTCTTACTCTTTCCTCACGCAGTATGTCATTATCCCGATCTAGCGGAAGAGAAGATTCTTTCCAATTGAATGCAAATGCAAAATGTTTCACGTTTTTCTTCAGTTTCATGATTACGTATATATGTATGTATGTGTATTATATGTATATATGCGTATTTAAAATATATTTTAATGATTTTATTTAATCTAAATTTAATTAATCTAAATTGAAAAAACAAAAACAGCAGACACACCCGCGCGTGCATGTATGTACGTATGTACGTATATATACACGCATTAATGAATGAATGGATGGATAGATGGATAAATAAACGGACGGACGGATGAACGGATGAATAAATGGACAGATGGACAGATGGATAGATGGATGGATTGATGGATAGATGGATGGATTGATGGATAGATGGATAGATGGATGAATAGAGGATGGATGAATGGATAGATAGAAGAATGGACAAATGGATAGACGAACGGATAGATGGATGGATGGATGGATAGATGAATGGATAGATGGATAAATGGATAGATGGATAAATAGATGGATGGATGAGTGGATGAATGGATAGATGAATGGATGGATGGACAAATGGACGGACGGATAAACGGATGGATAAATGTATGTATGAATGTATGAATATATGAACGTATAAATGTTTGAATGTATATATGTATGTATATACAAGAAAAATTTGATAATAAAAATAAAAGATAAGAATTACGAAGATACAAGATTTGGAACTATAAAGATAATTATTAAGCTTCTAATTCTATAACAGATTTGGTAAAAAGCTATCATTTCTTTTTAAAATTTTGTGTAAATATATATATTTTGCTCGATTTAGTTCAAGAGGATTGGCATCCTCATAATTTAGACAACGAGAAGTAAGTGAGAGATAAGTAATAAGAAATAATAAGAAATAATAAAAAAAATAAAACATTCCCATGTAATAAACATCTTTACCATGTTGGATAATCGAAAAATACGGCTGCAGAATTCTCCTCGCATTCGAGTCAAATCTCGCTTTGAAACAAAATTGCTTGAATCAAGCGTCAAAAGTTGCAATCGCATTCACTCGCAATTAGAGACATTATCGATACGATTTATCGTCGCGCCGACGCGTAATTACGCGACGAACGGTGCTTCCTCGATTAAGAAAGATCGATCAAATCGATCGGAAGATTAAAGCCCTATCGAAATTGCGATTGTTCCGTCAGGAATTAGCTGACGCGGAATGAATATTCGCCCAATACTGAATATCGCTCTACTGAATATCGAGTGCAGGCATACGAGCGCGCGTACTCACCTCCATCTCGGAGCGAGTCCCCAGCGGCGGGAATTCGACAGTCGACGACAGGCTGATAACGACTACGGATCCAAACTGAAACGAGCACCTCCTTCGCGGCAGGTACGTCGGACGATGCGTCGACCTCGAAGCTTATTATCATGCCTCGTGCGCGTAACTAATTACGTCACTTGTTCAATATTTACATCGACAGCGCGTACCCCGCACGCACGCACTGCTGATGCCGCGTCCGCCTTCTGTCGGGCTTCCCGAAACGGCTGGTACACATGCTCATAGCCGGCTTTACGCAGCGACTCCGTTCAATCGCGAGCTGTATCACGATACGCCGCGCAACAGCGTGTAACTGCCGCGAAGACAGTTTAATCACGGACACGTCGCTATCGCGACGTTAACCTTCGTTGAAGCTTTATTGCATGTATAATATGTAATATAAAGCTCTAACGCTACCTGTTTCGGATAATTCTCGTGGAAATGCAGATACTGATGCAGGTACTAACAATACGCGCGCGCGCGTGACTGAATTGTATTGAAATCGCTGGTGTTAACGCGCGCAGCAACTTCACGGTGTTGCTGAACCAAGTCCCGCGAGCGTTGACGGTGCATCACGCGTTCCGCGTTCCTGCGTTTTCGCGAGAATACATTCACGGGAGACGAATGTTGCTCTGCTGCTTTAAAAAACGGAAAAAAAAAGGAGAAGAACAACTCGCCAATGCGATGTCGCCAAACTGAACCGTTACGGGATTATAGCACTGTTATTGTGGCACGGAGTGATACCGCTCAGAGAGATGCTCGAGTTCTCGTTTGCAATAGTCGCCAACGACAATGAAAGAGGAAGACGTCCGATGCCGCGTTGTAACAGTAAATCCCAACGAATACCGGCGGATACGTCGAGCGAATCGCGTGCAGCTTGAAACGATGGCGTTCCCGCGACTATGCGTGCATTATTGTTGTCCTGAGGCGGTGGCCGCGATCCGCCTGGCGACTGCCATTTTTGCTACCTCGCGACCTTGTTCTCCGACCATTCTCCAAACAAAAGCAATAAGGAAGCGTATCGCGCCTGCTAATCGCTGTGTGTCATCGGCAACTATTTGGCGCTTGCTCCCATAAATTTTAAGATATATAAAATCTGTCTCCTCTCTCCTCTCTGTCTCTCTCTCTCTCTCTCTCTTTCTGTCTTTCTCTCTGTGTGTGTATATTTCCAGAGAGACTTCAATCTCGACGAGATGAAACAAATCGACTTGTAACGAAAAATATGTCGTAATTATGGGAAACGACAGACATTATATATGTCAATATTGAAGCAATTTTCATCCGTCACGAAATAATCATCATATTTTCCCATCTTAACGCTTTAGCGATGAATGATAAAATTCATGTATCGCTTCTTTCGGGAGCTATTTGTCGATTGTTGCTTTCAGATTATCTTTCGATCATAAAAGTGCTGTATTAACTGTATTTCTACAAATAGAAATATTCTTTTTCTGTGACCTTCTCTTCCGAAGTACAGAAGTTCAGTAATTGTTTTTAATTTAAAGTAGAACGGAATAAAAAAGGATTAATGTTTAATCTAATGTCTCTTCTTTTTATTAAACGGATAATTTTATTTTGTTAAACGCATATATTGTAGGCAAATAGGAAGCGATTCTCATAACGTAATCATTAATATTGCCTTGATTTTACTACATAATTAATATTTTATTACATAATTAACTTTGTCGGATTATTCTCCTGATTTCTCTGGATTTTTAAGAAATGCAAGTGGCAAGCTCCATTAAGTTTCATTTATTATTGCCATATCAAGTATCATGGATATAGCAAGCAATTCAAAATATTTATTGCTTATTGGTCACAGTTGATGTTTCTAATCATAATGGACCGTACGTGAGCAATTAACGCGAGGGATTATAAAAAAACAACGTATCAATCTCATCTTTACATAAGCGTTTATATAATAGTAAATTACAATAATGTTAACGTCATTAATGCTACATGTAAAATGGAAGCATACAATAGAAATGAGTGACAAACTCATATTATTTTTAGAAATTTATTTATAAGTATAAAATATGTAGAAAAATACATTATATAAGCGAAGTTATTCTTTCTCTTACGATATTATTTGTACGATTAAAACTAGAACTAATTAATACAAATAATTTTATAAGTGTTATATATGATAGAATAAACTGCTTATAATCTGTTAGTATGAGAATATAACTCATATTAGTCACCATATTTTTTATATTTCTAATAATGTTATATAAGATAGATATATTCAATTTAATTTAATGTATTCAATGTAATCTTATGTATTCATTATGTATGTATAACATTGTGTATAATGTTATATGATAATATTCATGTAATTAAATGTCTATAGATGACATAAATGTATATAAATCTATGTATATATACGTATTTTTATTTTTTATGCATTTCATTAAAGGCACACTTTCCTTCGTGAGAATGAGAATGTTCTTGGATATACATCTTTTCTGTTAATATCTGAATTATTGTAATTATATGCGTGAAATCTGTTATGTTACAATTGATATCAATATAGTCTGATTATATAATCTATGTGTTTTGTTAAGCATTAAGCCTATATTGATATGTCTGTACATACAGTGATCATACACTGAAATTGTGAAAAACTATGAAAGTATAACATAACAATACACATACGGGCGCGCACACACGCACACACGCAGCACACGAACATACATACACATATACATTCAACCATTATTAAAAAGCACTCATCTTATTTTAATGTATTTTATAAAAACAAAAAGCGTTGCCTTAATTGCAACTCCCTAAGTATAACATTAAAAGATTGCTATGTTATTTATATTATTTAACATACCTCACACCAAAATATTGAACAATATTCAAAAACCAAGTTGATAAAAAATATAGAGCTTATTCTATTATTAACGCTAATGAATTTGTACAAACGTGGACATTTGCAATTATTATTAATAATTATCAAAGAATGAGAAATGGCAGAGAGAAGTACATATATTTACTCAAGAGTGTATGTTTAAATATTCTAAAAAGAATAGATATTCTAAAGATTATAATAAAAGATTTTTTCTAAGGAAATAAAACTCATACGTATAAGAAATTTGATTTTCTTGAAAGCTGTTTTAAAAATAAAAAGAAAGCTCATTGAGAAATATTAAAATTGCATTCATATTCTCATAGATTCTAAACTGTTTTCATATATAACTGTCTTACTTAAATATTTCATTATCATCGTTTATGATTTTTTATTAAATATTACATTTTATTATCTAATCAGTACCATTTCATTCATAAAATCATCGTAAAAATGCGAGTCTGCATATTTTCGCATTTCTTTTTACGTTCACAATTTTATATAATATCATAATTTAACGTAATAAAGATTAATATTGAGAATCTCTTACATTAAAAAATGTTAAAAAAATAAATTATGTAATAATAAATTTATTATTCTTTATGATTCAAGAAATAAATTCAATTAATCGAATTGTAATAAAAATATTTTTATTTACGTGATAAAATATTTATATTCTTTTAATTAAATCAAAAATATATAGCTAATATGTATAAGAATATATAGCCAACAGCTTTTATATTTGGCACTTCACCACATTTTTACGGTTGCTAATAAATATATATAATAAAATCTTTTACTAAAGTAGCGAACAAAACTATAGATAAACAGTTTATTTTTTATATCAATGATAAAATTAAAGATTGTAGAATTTAATTCTGGACAATAGTATTATATCGAACAAAATTTAAAGATTTGATATATAAATGCGAATAGACAATAGGGATATCGAAATTATTTTTAATAATTTCAAGAATTATAAAAATAATTAACTTGTGTCATAAAACAGATAAATGCCTGTGTATTATTATTTTTCATTATTTTTACCTTATAATAAAAATACTATAATTAATTAATTATCTAATTTTTTAATTGAGCTAAATATATCGTAATAAAATGAAAAAACATAAGAAGACATCGTTTTTGTTATTTAGTTCTGTCATTATTTTCTTAATATTCTTTGTTATTACTTCGTTTTAC
The DNA here is from genome assembly GCA_020341155.1 of Eciton burchellii. Lineage (NCBI taxonomy): Eukaryota > Metazoa > Arthropoda > Insecta > Hymenoptera > Formicidae > Eciton > Eciton burchellii. Next base: position 2,686,095 of record JAHMML010000012.1, on the reverse strand, counting down.
GATTTTCATTACAATTATTGCGATAATAATTATTACTTTTAATATATTTTAATATCATTTGAATATTAAAGAATACGATTATATTCCTTCCATGTTGAAAATTGCCAGCGAGCATAATTATCTTCTTCCTATTTCATATTAAAAAATGGAAAAGAAAATATTGATTTGATAATAATTAATAGATTAATAAAAATAATTTTGAAAACAACTAGTGAAAAGCAATCGATCATCAAGATGTGGTTGCTTAATACTTTTTAATCACAAACTTTGCAATTACCTTCAACATTAAATGATTAAGTATTTGACCATATCTCTATCAGAATTGCTACGTTGATATAAAATATATTTCGATTAGCATCAAACTTTACATATCCTATTATACAAACATTATTTTTAATTAAATTTATACGTCATCTATCTTTTCAAATTTTTCACCACAGTGCTACTATTCTTGTCAATTTGAAAAATGCCATTCTTTAAATTATCACCGGTTATAAGCAAAATTGCGTTTTGTTTGTCAGATTGCTTTATATTAATTGCTCGTATGTTTCCGTTCAATATTCTAATTTTTCCGCAATTTTCCGCTTTTAATTGATTTTCTTGGTTGTAATGCAATTTAATTTGATGTACAGGTATGCTTATACATTTATTTTGAGCAATTATTTTATTAGGCTCAGGCTGAACATATAAGTACCGATTAGTCTGTTGTTGATCGATTTTCTGATCTGTCTCAATAGAATCCTTTAAAGAGACATTTATATTTTTTGTCGACTCAGCTGTGTTAGGTCCACTTAAATATTCATTTTTTTGTAATAAATTACTTTGCTCCTGTTGCATCTCTTCTCCAACTTTATTAACTGTTTGTAAAATATCAACATTCGCATTTGTAATTTGATTACAAAAAATAATATTATTTGTCGCGCAATTTTCATTCTTATTACTGAAATTAGTAGCACATATTTCGGACCTCTCGTTCACAGAATCGTTCTGTGTAATAACAGCATGTGTATCATTATGCGATTGATCATCATTGGAACTTGTACTTTCTGCTAGTTCCGTTCTTAAATGCATATATGTTATGGATTTCTCCTGTTTATCACTATTATACTTAACTTTATGATAATCGTGCGTGGATTCTTGCAACATACATAAATGGTTTCTATCTTGTTCTTTTGGAAAATCTAAGTTTACTTTACATTTCGCCATATTTTGACACTCCTCTGTCTTGAGAACTTCGTTATTATTTATTTTGGGATATTCGTACTTCATTTCATTGCTACAATCATTAATTTTGTTTTGATCGTTGATATTATGCTGATAAACATGTTTCTCTTCGTGATTATTGATTACTTTTGAATTATCATAAAAGGAATTTTTTACTTGCAACAGATTATTTTGTACATTATTGATACATTCCGCCCTGGTATTGCTATCATTTCTATTGGGATATCTACAATTTATAGTTATTTCAGTCTCTATGCCATCAGTCTTGTTTAATTGAGATTCTGAGCACATCTCAAAACCCTCAAAACATTTATCAATAACTTGCATTGTACTTTTCGTTTCCCAATTTTCATTAATATCATTGATGTTTTCTTTAATGATGCATTCTTCTATTATATTCATAGCAATTTGTTCTTCATCATCTTGCTTTTCAAAAGCGATGACTGTATTAGACATATCATTCACTGTAGTCTGTGGAGCACAAACTTCTTTTCTTCTTCGACCGGTCCTAACCTTCTGAAAGTCTTCTTCAGAAAGATTCAAAACCTCACCGATTGTTGTAAGAATTTTCCCATGTCGTGTTTTTAAGTGACGTTTATAAGTATTTCTCGTTTTGAATCTAACGTAGAAAAACAATAATATTATTATATAGTAATATGGATTAATTAATTTTTATCATAAATAAAATACTAAAATATTTAAAAGTACTTTACCGTTGCCCACAATCATCACATCCAAATGGTGCTTCTCCAGTATGTCTACGTTGATGTTCTCTAAAGTGAGATGGGTGTCTGAATTTCTTTCCACAATCCGCGCACGTGAAACGTGTTTGATTTTGATGAATCAACATATGATACTTCAAACTGTGTCTTCTTGTAAAGACCGCTCGACATATCCGACACTCGTACGGTTTTATTCCGGCGTGACTGCGATAGTGCGATACCAAAGTTGTAGGCGCTGTGAAACTACGGGGTGGATCACAAATGCGACATTGAAGATTGCTTCCTGTAGGATTGCCTTTTTTCTTGATACGTTCCATATACGCTAATGCCATTTCTCTTTCTTCTTTGCTTGTACCGATAAATTTTGCTTTTCCTTTAGGCTTACTTGTCGTAGATGGTTCTGTGCTTTTTATCCGAATGTCATCTATGTATATAAAATATAAAATTTTATATACATAAAATATAAAAATTTATAATTTACATGTAATTAATATACATGTAATTAACATTGCCTTATAATGCTATTAATTGATGCAATGTTGTTTATTCTACATGAACTATGAACTATGTACCTGTTGAATGAATAGTATCGGAACAGTTTTGACTATTTGTCTTTTCAGCTAACTTTTCGTTGACATGAGAATATTCTTTCATGTGTACACTATCTGTGCCAACAACCATCAATACAATCTAGATGAAAAAAATATTTATAAAATATACATAAATTATACATAAATATATCATGAATAAATCCACAATGTCTTTCATTCTATACTTTTATACCTTACATCATTATAATATGTACAAAATTACATTTCTCTTTTATGACTTTGTATTTTTCTCAAAATATATTATATATTAATCATATATTCTTATATTTTTATATTTAATTAATTTTTTTAATATTTCATTTATAATTAAAAAATTTATCATTAATAACCTTTTCTTCTCTTGTTGCATCATTAAGAACATTATTAGATGTAACAGAAGATGAAATCTCTTTGTTATTAGATATTTTATCATCTAATCGTTCAAAATAACTATGGTCGCCAAGAACTTTAACATCCATTTGCTCACAATTTTTCAATTCAGGATTATAAGTTTCCTTATTCTCTGATTTCTGAAAACATCTCTGCTTTTCATTTTCTTTGATATTAATATTATTTAAAAGTATTTTGCATAAATAATTCGTAGATTTTTCTGATATCACATCCTTGTTCTCCTTATTTAATGTCTCTTGTGGTTTCTTTGTTTGCAACATCCGACTTTTTTTGCTTTGTAGATTAATCTTTAAATTTTTATGATTAATACTCTTTGCTGTAAATGTATCATCTATATAAAAAAGAAAAATATCTCTTTAATATAATTTGTATATAATATAATTATATGTCCAAAATTATTATTTATCTTTCTAAGCAATCATCTTTATAAGTCATTTATATGTTTCTCCAGAAATTTAGAGTTTATAAACTCAAGGAATCATAATAAAAAAAATTTTATTAAATATGTTTTATGATAAAAAACAATCATCTAATTAGAATAAATAATATAAATAATAAATTTGTTAATTGTATTAATTATTAATTGCTTACAGGCCTCTTTATCAGCTTTTAAATATTCTAAATGCTCTTCTAAATGATTTTTAATGGATACTCTTGCTTTTTCTTCACTAGCAAAACTAGTATACTTTTGTTGACAACCAGGTAGTAACGCGCAAGTATAAGAATATTGTCGTTTAAGTTCATCACTTGTAAAAATAGTAAACTGTTTAACAAGATGAGAGACAGGCATAGATAAAAGCTGAGATACAGTAAAACATGATTCTTTCCGTTTCGTACTAGTTGCTTTAGATTTGTTCTGTGATGCCAACATTGATTTAATACGTTTTTCCTCCGAATGTAATGTTTGAGATGCAACTTCTGCAAGCATATCCAACAATGCAGACGGGCTGTCTCTTCCTATAGTATCTACAAATTCATAATAATATATTATTTTTAAATATTAAACTTTGTATATTAAATAATATTAAATATGAGAATGACTATATTTGTTCAAAGAAAAGAGAATATTACTTTTTGTTAGAAAAAAATATACATTTTATGGAAAGGATATTTCGAGAAAAATAAATTTTAATAATATCGAAAAACTTTATGATGAAATGTTTACATTTATAATATCAAAGCCACATCTGCGATTCAGAATCGACTTACTATAGATAAAACAAATATACTAATATACTAATATAACCAATTACTTCTAAAACCATCAAGAAAGAGGATAATGTATATTAAGTATTGTTTTAGTTTAATAGCAGACGCCATAAGGACGCCCCCAGCAGACGGTTTTTCGATTTATTGTCTATGGATGTGTATGCGCGCGTTTTTCCTGATCGAACGACAGTATCAGAATAATGTTTAAAAACAAAGCGTAACTGCAATCATAGAATTACCTCCATTATAGGAATTCGACGTATGTTGTGAATTTCCCATGTTGTTCATGATGGTATTCAAGTTTATGGCGTATACATTCCTCAGTACTCCCCTACGAACAACAGGTTTTCCGTTTGTTGCTTGATCCTTCCTTCTTGTCAATTGTCGACAATGCTGCCAATACACGAAATCAAAACGGACAATTTTAAATGAAATTACGCTAGATTCACATTGCATTTCATCAGGCAACGTACAATATCTACTGTCTAATTAAAAAATTTTACCTTCTAGGATTTTTGATAAATGATCATAAAATAATGTGAATTCAGCATAGAATACTGATTTTGATTCAGCAGGTGTTCTTTTTCGCTGAACTTCAATGAAAAACTTAAAAGAAGACAAACATATAGCTTTAAATTGATGACAGAAAGAGAAGAGAAGAGTTTAGTATAGCAAACTAAACAATCAGTTTAGCGAGAAGGATTTAGAGATATTATGTATATACTGTCCAGTAATAGATGGCATCAAATTTAAAGTTGTATAAACGGACCCAAATCAGACGCTTAATTGCAGTTTTTTCAACTATTCATACGAGAATTATTCAGGTTCGTACGAAAAAAGTATTAATATACTATAACAAGCTAATAATTATATTAATCGAGAGACAATTTTGAATAAACTAAAAAAATGGCGGTAAAAACGATTATAATTAGGTTATATACCGCTGATATTTAATATTTAACAAAAAGTCTATAAAAAGCTTTTTCAAATTTTAATATATTTTTTATAACATTTATAGATTTGATTGAAAAAGTTCTTTTGTATTGTGTTGATAGATTATATTTGATTATATATGTGTGTAATGTAGTTTTAGATTTAATAATGACTTAATATACATGTCTTTCTCTCAGCATATCGTTTATATAGTATATTGTAATATTGATTAAAAATTAAACTACATTTAATTCTGATAATGTTAATATTTTTATATTTTTTTTAGCATCCATTTTGTATAAATAGTACAATTCCAATATGCCACCAAAACGGACTCCAAAAACAAAGGTATAAATATAAGCAAAATTTTTTAATTTAGAAATAATTTATGTAAAAAGATAACTTTATGTTATATATGTATTTTACTGTATTTTATTTATATATCTTCTGTATTCGTTATTAATTAAACTAAATTAATTTATGCTTATATTAGATGATAATTATAACTATGTTGAAATCTAACATACAATAATTATAATAATCTGATTTTAAGAATTTTATATTTAATTCAACAAATAATTGTAATTTTTTGCATAAATATCACAAAAAATTATAAACCGATATTTTTAAAAAATAGGCTAGTTCTTCCAAAGTTAAGTCTGGTAAGAAAACAGAGATATTGAATATAAACAAAGTTTCTAAAAAGAAACGTGAAAATAATACAAGTGATGAACCTCCATCAAAGAAAGCAAAGATTGAATTGAAAGAAACAAAAAATGAAAGTTCTTCATCTATGAAGAAATCAAAAAATGAATCTAAACCTAAACAAATGCTGAATAAGACAGAGACAGACTTAAATGAGATAGATTTTGAATGTATTAAACCTAATGAAGAGGGAAATAAGTACAATTTAAAGATTTGTACTTGGAATGTTTCTGGAATCCGAGCTGTAATCAAAGTATGTCTATTAATTTGTTTTAATTCATTAAAGAATTTCTAATAATTTTTTGATATTATTTGATTAGAAAAATGGAATGGCTTATATTGCTAAAGAAGATGCAGATATAGTTGCTCTGCAAGAAACAAAATGTGATAAAGATAAATTGCCAGATGAAGTTAATTTACCAGGATATCATAATTATTTCCTCGATAGTAAGATATATAAATGCTCAATAATTAGATATGTAAGTTGCATAATTATTAAATTTATTTTTTTTAATAGGCAAAAAACCAGGTTATTGTGGGATTGCTTTATTTTGTAAGGAAAAACCAATTTTGGTAAAATATGGTTTAAACAATTCTAACTTTGATAATGAAGGTAGAATAATTACAGCGGAATTCTCAGAATTTTTTGTGGTTAATGTTTGTAAGTTATATTTTTTTTAGAACTTTTATCATGCTTAATATCATATTATATCCTATTATATCAGAAAAAAAGAGAAATTTATCAATCTATTATAAGGTGTAAGTAGATATAATATTTGATTGAAAATTAGTGATATCGAAATGTACAATTTGGTAATATCAAAAGTATACAATATTTTTTTATTACATTAAATTAAAATCTGTTTTCCGAATTTAATAATTAAGTATGATATGGATAGATGTACCAAATTCTGGTCAGAAGTTAGTAACATTGCCGAAAAGATTGGAATGGAATAAAACATTTAAAAAATATATTGAGGAATTGGATGAAAAGAAGCCTGTTGTTATTTGTGGCGATATGAATGTAGCTCATCAAGAAATAGGTAATAATTATATTTACTTTAAATTGTAAAACATTGAGCATTATATTTAATTTGCCTCATTATTTTTCTGCAGACTTAAAAAATCCAAAAACGAATACTAAAAATGCCGGATTTACCAAAGAAGAACGAGAAGATATGACAAATCTTTTAGCTGCTGGATTCGTGGATTCATTTCGATTATTGTATCCTGACAAAGAAGGTGCATATACTTTCTGGTCATATTTTGCCAATGCACGCAATAAGGATATTGGATGGTAATTATATGTTTTATTTCTTTTATTTTTTATTTTATATAAATTATAAAAAAAATTATAGATATATAGCAAATTGTGGCTAAAAGAGCAAACAGACTTTTATAAAACTCAATTAAAAAATGATTAAAAATTTTTATAAACTTCATACAGAATAAAATACAGATTTCACCAGAATTAGAATTAGAATTATCGCATGTCAGAAACTGTATGCACTTATAATTAAATTTGTATTGTTATACTTTTTATTGCAATATTACGTGTTACATTATATTGCATTATATTATGTATATATATCATAAATCAAAGTTCTTTTTATATATAGACAATATAATGCTCTTATGAAAGTTTCTATAGTTATCTTTATTCATATTCGTACATTTGATTTTTATTCCTAATTATTTTCCATATTTTAGATATCTGTCACATTTATATATTTTTTTTTGCATACAGGCGACTGGATTATTTCTTGGTATCAGATCGAATAAAAGATAAAATATGTGATAATGTTATAAGAAAGCAAGTTTACGGCAGTGATCATTGTCCTGTAATACTTTACATTAATTTATAATAAATATTCTATTTCATCATGTAGGAACATCATAATGAAACTGTTCTTGCACAGTGAAAATGCAAATATATTAAGATAATATGGATGTTATAATATAAATGATGAATTGTATATTTCTTTATAAACATACATTTTATATATTTCTTATTTATTGTTTGATTTTTTGCATGAGAAAAAGGCAGATATTTTTTTATATGTATTTATTCTGTAATACATAATTTTTCTAAATCATATTTTGTATTATTTAATCATTTTTATTATTTCTTTATCTAAATATTTCAGGAGATTCATGAAAGTAATAAATATATCGTTATTTCTTAAAATAAAGTTAAAAGATTGTTTTATCTGCAATTCATGGCAATTGAATTGTATGTACTGATATGTCTCATATGTTTTTCATATTATTAATAGATACATATGTAAATATAAAAAGTTTATATTATTTTTGAATATGTATTCAGTATAGCATATAAACATGAGCTATTAAGCATTTGTATGCTATAAGTAGCATGCATACAATATGCATACATCGTACATATGTACTACATGATGGAATTTTTTTATGATTTGCAATTATTGTTTTTATGTTATTTGAATAATACAATTCTGAATTTACATTTCATCCACAATACATCGTTTCATATATGATGTCTAATAGAAAAGTTTATTTTCTAAGAATGATCATCTAGAATACACACTTTTTTGGGAAAAGTTGAATGTCATCGGATGCGGTATGAATCTGACATAACATATAAGTAAGCACAACATGAAAAATGATTTTTGGTTACAATTGAATGTAAATAGTGTAGTTCTTGCAATTTTGTAACGAGCTGTTATTTTAAGTACGAATAATAAATATAAATTAATATTGGTGAATACATAGATTTAGAACTTTACTTTAAATTTTGATATTGGCTTAAGCGATAATTTTTTCTATATATACTAAAATTTATAAAATTGAAAAGATCATTAAAAACTGGAAAAATATACTACTTCGTAAGATTAAAAAAATTGTCGAGCTAATCTAATATAGTTGTTCAAATCTTATGCGATATAGTAAAAACTATCGAGTTACTATCGAACTATCGAAAAGGTTATGTTAAAATGGACTGGTTCAAACTATTCATTTATCTTTGATATATAAAAAGTTATTGAATGAATTTGTTTACATTATAATCTAAGGTAAAACATTAATCTTTACATATATATATATTTCTTGCAGAAAAATATAGATTTTACTTCAACAAATAATTAAATGAAACTATCAAAATTAAAATTGGAAGTATCAAATTAATGTTATTGATTCTTGTTACTGATATAATGTTTGGTAACAAAAAGAATAATTTACCACCAAGACCTCATTTGCCAAATCATGATCATGTATTGGAGGATCTTGATAACGCTACCATGGATGATGTAGCTTTTAAAATCATAAGTAAATCATATATATTAGATTAAAATATATCAATATTAAATTAAATTAGATATCACTATGTTAAATAATATCTTTTTATTTAATTGAAATAAATATTTAGTTTTTTTATTTTATTACTTATTATTCTTTATTCCAATATTAATGTAAATATATGTAGATAATCAGAATTATTTGTAATTTTTAGAAGTCATATATATATATTAAATTACTAAAATTTTTGTAATTTTAGCTAATTTATCAAAAAAATCTGATGCTTTGACAAGCATTAATAATTCAGATGATATATACAAAAAGGTAAAAGCTTATTTGAATACTAAACAACGATTGCGACAATTGGAATGCACTTTAAAGAAAGAGACACATCAAGTGCAAGCAGATAATGAAGAAATAAGAAAACTTGCCGATGACATTAGAAAACAAGCACAAGCTGCTTTGATAACATATTAGCAATACTAAATTAAATTATAATATAGCATTATTTTGATAATTTATTATTTCATAATTTATATAAATTTATATGCCCTATTTATATATGCTATTGTACAATCTTAGTTAGTTAGTATTTTCATAGAAAATATCTAGATCCATAAAATATATTATCTTCTTTTAAGTATCTTCTTTCTATAATATATAATATAATATATAAAATTACTATTTATTTAAAATAAATTTTATTATGAATTATTATTTTATGATTGTAAGAGAAATTACATGAAAATATATTGTTCTAAAAATAATTCATTATATATTTATTTGATCTTTGATATTGATAATGCTGTAATTAATAACATATTAAACTTGATAAAAACTTATATTATATAAGAACAAGTATATCTAAATAACAAAGCAGTTTTATTAATAATTCTTTTTCCTTAAACTGATATACTTAATTTTACATTGCATGAAGTTTTATTTTATTTAATGATACAGGATATTTCATAAAGCTATCTCAATAAAATCCATGACAAGGCACGATAATTTAACATCTAATATTATTTGTTAAAATAGTATGATATGATCTTATTTATGATCATGATCTATAATCACTATGATCATTCACATTTATTTTAAAAATATAGATCATAAAAAATGATATAGATTATATAAAAATGTATAATTCCCTATTGTTTCTTATGTATAAAAATTTATAAATTGTTATATCATTAACTTTATGCATTAAAATATTATTACAGAGTTTAATCTAATTCAGATAAAATGATGGGCTTTAATTATTCAATTTGAACTATAAAAAATTATTTTAGAATTTATAATATAACAGTTTCATTGACATAATAGAAAAAGAAGATATATTGTATATTATTTTATCATAATATAACTATAATTTTTATAATTTATCATACATATACATATAAAAAACAAATTGTAAACGTGTGTATATATACATATACACACATTTACAATTTGTTATATATATAAGATCCATGTGATTTTCGCAAAATAATATATTTTTTATTTGAATTTTATATAACTTTTTAAATCATAAAAATAATTAAGTTAAACTTAATTGACAATAGAATAAAATAAAGTTATACGTATACATGTCCTGTTACAAATGTATTATTAAATGTAATACATATGTATTATTAAAGATATCGAAATATTACTTTGTAAACTATTAAAAATTATTTCATTATTTTATTTTGCAAGCAATTTGCATAAGATTAAATAATTTCAATTTATATATGCATATGTACAATATATATATTCAAGATAAGATGGAAAGATAATAAAAAAGAACAAATCAGATCAATTATATACATAAAAAAATATGAATTATAAGATATATATATATGTATATATATACATATTCATAAAATCTAACAATATAATTCCAGTTTATATAAATATTCTAAAAAGTGCAAACAAAAGTCTATAATTAAAATTAACATAGAAATATCTTACTTTGTACATAGTAAACAATATATTTTTCTTTTGATGCACAGCTCATCTTCCTCGCTATATAAACTTGAATTTAAACATAAAATACTATTTAATAATTTGTATGATATTTATAAAGACAAAAACTAATTAATAATATGTATACTTGGTACCATATCAAATTGAGTAGCAGGTTCACTAAGATAGGCACACCATGTAAAACCTGGCGGATATCCTGAAAAGCATTAATTCTTATTAGTATTTTTTATACATATATATATTTCTTTCTTTCTCCCCCCTTCCTAATATTGAAACATAAAAATAATAGATCTTTTGTCTCATGCATGTATTCTTCATGATTTTCACAGTCTTCTAAATATTGTTAAATGCGAAAATAGCCAAAAATCATGCACATCAAACTAGAGAAATCCCTTTAAGAATAAAATTGATGAAATAATATGACGAAATTTTTTAGCGCATAAAATATGCAAGACAAGAACAATAAGTCATCTCATATAAAATTTTCAACATAAAAATTGTTCAACATACCATTATCTTATTATCATATAAAAAATACGTAAGATAAGAACAAATTCTATAACTCATCTCAATACATTTCAATGTAACATTTCAATATAAAAATTGCTTAAGATACTTATCTTATTATTATATAATAATAATAAATATATTATTCTTATATATATAATATATTATATATTATATAATAATAGATTAATTAACAATTAGAGCTAATTGTAATTTAATTTCCGCAGTTAGGTTCAATAAAAAATGCGATAATTTATCAAAATTAAACAAAATTTGCAATCATACGAATATATATATTAATGATATCAAGATAAAAGTATATGTGTATTTTCATATATTTTATTCCATTAATTCACCATAGGGATGTGCTATAATTCGATATAATACTTACATTGTATTACAAATTATTTTTTTATGCGTTGATGATATGCGGATGAGATAATGTATCGAGATTCATCACCTTCTGTCCAGCTGCATGCAAGTAATCCCTCAAGATTAGTATGTTAGTTACATATTGATATGCACTGCGGGAGAGTTAATATGAGTTTCATAAGATTCTAGATTACAGAAATACACATAAAATAAATCAACATTCTCAATATTCAATTAATTATTTCTCACCATTTCACATAGAAATACACGACATGATACAGAATAAACATATGTATATATCTTTATTCCACAACACATCTTTAACAATCATATAAAAGTACTTTACAGTTTACATATAAAAATCGACGGATCTTTTTGTACAGCCACAATTCTTCAGAATAAATTCTGTAATACATTCTTTGTGTACGAGAACGCTATAATACATAAAAGTATGTTACATAATGGAACTTATACTTATTCAAATTTTAGGACGGACATAAGATATGTAAATTTATGAAATTAATTATATGATTAATTATATCTTGTATATAATTACTATATCTAAATATGCATATGAACGATGCTTACAATATTGTATTATTAATTTCTGCAATGTATCTTCGCGAATTGTTCTATAGCATATCCATATTCAAAACTATATTTTAATAACATTCTCATTATAATTAACTATTCTTTACATATATTAACACATATATAATTATGTTAAAAAAAATAAAGCAAATATAACTTTCAGTTTTAAAAAATTCCTATATATTTTTAAATCAAACAAATAATTGTTAAATTTATTATCTTGTGTAATATTCAATTATTTTTAACGAACAATACATATTTGTATCAATTATTTGTATAAATAGATTCTATTTTCCATTATATTTATGTGTATTCTAATTGGAATAAATCTGATTATAATTTTGAAAGAATTAATATCTTACGTCATATTTATGGCAATAATAATAATAATAATTCAAAAATGGCCATCTATTTGTATTCAAATAGCAAGAAAAAAGATAGTATATTGTAAATAAATTGTTCGGAATCTAGCTTTTATCGTATTATTACCGTACTATTTCTATATCATACTATTTCCTAAAATATATTAATTATTTAATTAATACATATATGCAATTATTCATATATGACTAATATCTATATAATTTGATTTATATATATATATATATAAAAGTCATACAAATAATTGCACATCTTAAGAAAACCAAATAGGCTGTTAATATTCCAAATCGTGGAAAACAAATTTTACTTACTAAAATGGTGAACAATTTCAGCTTAGTTCATTTAATCTGATTATTATTAAATATGTTCAATGTTTCAATATATATTAAATCGAGTGAAAAGTATATTTTAGATAAAATCTTTTTTATAATTTTCCTATTTTTACTTTTAATAATTATCGTGACACATATAATATAACATACATGCATGTTATATATGTGCGTATATATAAGATCTTATTATTACATATATACTTAAATAATGTTATATATCATCTAATGGTCAGTTTAAACAAATATAGATTCATGAAATTTTTGAAAATAAAAAGATATTGATGTCAAAATCAACATTAAAGCAAAGTTAAACATAAGGTTGATATTTAGGTAATGATATTTAGGTAATGATACATAAACATAAGTTAATAAAATATCGAGATATTACAAATATAAGATATAATATAAAGATATTATTATTGAAATAAAAATTAATATCTTTACACTACAGTAAAAGATTTTTTGTTTGATATGCGCATTGAATGCTCTGACTTTTCAAAGTCAATTAATACATGGAATATAAAGGATATGTTGAAACATGAGCAATATTCATTTATATAATAATCGTTATTAAATTTTTTACTCAAATAGTAAATCTATGTTACGTTAATAAAAAAATAGCATAATTTTTTAATATTAGCTTTTAATCATTAAGTTCTTCATCATTAATTACTTTTCTCTTCTTTTTCTATGATTATCTCTATTTCAGAATTATCATATAAAAATAAAATGATATGGTTCGAATAAATACTATAGTTATTATAATATGATTTTAAAAAATGTGAGGCATTGCAACGTAATAACAGATCATTTGTCATATATAGAAATATGTTAAAACAAATTTTTCTCAGAATTTTATTGTTTTGAGATTCTGAAGCGAATATTTTTCTAAAAATATTTCTATCTTCGATTTGGCAATTATTTAATGTTGAAATCTGGCATTAAAAAAAATTTGCGTAACGTCAACTTGCCTTTGGGCTTGTGTTTGAGATGATCTTCAATAAATTGACAAGGGCAACGGGCGGAGACACAATGGCGTGGTGGAACAGACAGACCTGTGACGCGTTCCTGCGAGTCAATAACCAGATCAAGTCTGCGACGCACAAAGTGACGTGCCCATCGAGATGCATACCTCAGCAACAGCAACTCCGCCCGTTCCTGTCAACACACACACACACCTCATCATCATTCAGTACCCGGATCTGATACCCGGAATAGCGTAATATATAATATTTAGAAAAAAAGAAAAAGAAAAATTTTAAAATATATATATATACATTCCAATTTATTTAAATAATTGCAATGTAAAATGACCTTAGATCATTATTACATATTTATTATTGACTATTAATTTTATTAATTATTAATTTACTGATTTGAAATAAAAAATGTAAGCTCATAATTTAGATATTATAATTATGATTCATTCACCATTTTACATTTGTCTTTCACGATATATTGCATTAAAATATATTTAATCAAAATGATGATTATGTTAAATGATGATTATGTTACTAAATTATATAGAAAGAGAAAAACAAATTCAGTTAAAAAACAAGAAGGCTGATAGTATGTAAAATATATAAAAAGATTCCATAAACACAGTTGCAAAAATTTTGATGGTTACAGCCTATTGAAGTGATTATTAGAATAGATAATCTAAAATAGATAATCTAAAAATAAGGATTATCGTGTCCATCTGCGTTATCTCTATTAATTATATTAAGTCACGAATTTATATTTAAGTTTAATGCTAAATGAGTAACAATAGATCTTCGGAATGCACTACGATGATCTTTATATCATATAAAATATCGTAATCACATCACAGCGTTGTGGAATGCGGATATAACATAGAAAATCGAAATCGTGGAAATCATACAGATTTCAATCTACAAGATTCCAACAGGGAATATTTGTCATGTATCAATTATTCGTGTATCAATATCAATATTGTATATATCTAAATAAAATATTAAGTACATTTAAAATAGTTTGAAATTTAACGCGCATAAAGTAATATATAAAATTTGTAAACATAATTTTCAAAATTATGTAACAAATACAATAATAAAAATTATTAATCATATCATATAAAATGTCGGAAAATAACTATGTTTCAGATATAAAATATGTTTTAAATGAACATATTGAAAGTCAACTTCAACAATATTTATGAAAAATTTATCATAACATCTTATAATCTCTAAAATAAATTTGAATTAAATTAAAACTTTTCTGTAATCTCTATATTGTGCGATTTAACTATTCCTGTATGTTAGAAAAAAAATGGCCATCTTTGTAGATACATATTAAATACGAAAAGCTGATTCTCAGATAAAGAATTACAGTATGTCTTATTCATGAATAGATTAAATTAAATTGCTTCTATTTGAAAACTGCCGTTAATTCTGTTCTTGATTTATATATTCCAAGTATATCATTTAGAATAATTGTTCCATATAATAATACGATAATAAATTGAAAATTTAATAAATTGGAAGTTTCATTATAATATCATTGTAACAAGAACATAAAATATAATAAATATAATCGATATGTATAAAAAATATATACATATAAGTATATATATATATATATATATATATATATATATATATATATATATATATAATGTATGTATGCATAAAAAACTGAAATGTTAAAATTTTTAATATTTAGATCCTTGCGAAATATTAAGATCCTTCTCTAATGATTCTTGCAAAATAATTCATAGTCTCGTATTTTTGTGCATCAACATGCAGAAATCTCTTTGTATATCTCTTTATAAACCACATAAAACAATTGTGTCTCAAATGCCTCTGTCTCTTAGAAAACTACTCCATCTAGGACAAAAATCTCTGCCCTGAACGCGCGGCTTATTACGTAACCATTCCTCTATATATTGGCATGGACACAGAGCGGATGCTAAGTGACGTGGCGAAGAAGGATTTCCACCCTCCTCGTCAACTGTCCAATCCAAACGTCGACGTAAGTAATCCTTTGCCCAACGTTGCACATAACGGCAGAATACTTGTTCGTTTTTACCCTGGTAGTTTAACGTAATGCATATAAAAAACATTTAATACTTGTCACAAACAGTAATATCAAATTACAGATCCCGTGTTTAGCAATTATAATAATTAAAGTCTCTATACTGGAAAGCTAAAAGCGAGTTGAATATTATATAATACGAGAGAGCTTTTCATATATATATTATATGATACATATATCCATTATTCATACATTTTTTAAATAAAACAAATACGTTCTTATACTTTTATATTTTGGAAACAAAAAATAAAAAACAGTATAAAAATATAAATATAGGAAACAGCTCAAGAGTGAATTTAATGCATCTTTTATCTGGCATTGGTACACACAATGAAGGCATAATGATGTCTTATTTTTAGCTCTCCAACATCTAGACTAAATTAATAAAATGCATATATCTAAATTTAATATATAAAATTCAAAATAAAAATGTTTAAAATTCAGAAGAGATCAAAAGAATAAAAAAAGAAATTATTTGAATTAACACACATACATATATCTAGAAATATAAAAAAATTTAGTTCATATAATTTACCTGTTTACGAGAGATTCTTGTGGTAGTACTGCCTTGTATAACAATGTCATTGTCGTCAATATCCATACGTTGCTGTAATTCTCGTTGCCGACTTAATTCGTTTGCTTCATTACTACCACCAATTATCCTACCTTCGCGTTCTTCTCGTTCTATTATTTCTTGCAGTTTTTTCTGTCATAAAACAAACCATCATATTATTTATATAGATATATACAAATATATCTATAAATAAATATATCATTTTATTATATAAAAAGCTATTCTTTGAGAAACAATTTTTTGAAATCCTGTATTGTTTTATTGTGTGATTGTATTAATGAAAATAAGATATAATACAGTACAGTTAATACAGTTACTATTTGCGTTAAAGTAATCATTTTTTTAAATAATCTCGAAAACTCAATAATTAAGAATAATAATAAAGAAAAGGAAAGCATTATCTAAGTTATATAAATATTTTTTCTCATATATAGGACTGTATATATCATTTTCTTCAATATATTACATATTGCTATAAAAACAAATAAATAAAAATAAACAAAAAAAATGAATAACATAAATTTTATAATATACATTAAGAATGCTGATAGTACTTACAATACAATCAGTAGTGTCGAAGTATATGAAGCACAGATTGACTTTGTGGCACGAAATTTTTCCTCGGTCGTCTAATCCCAGCAATATTTTATGCTTTAATAAATGTTTATTGACTTGGGCCATACATTTTTCAAGATTGTGATTGAGCTTTATTTTAATGAACATGCAAAGAAATATTGCAGCTGCATTCAGGACTAGCCACATGACACCAAGCCCAAACAAAGTAAGACCGGTGACACCAGAGAACAATAGACCAAGCAGAACAACAAAGGCGGTGAATATCCAAAGAACAAGAATCCTCTTATAACATATGTTATACATATTAAAACGTACATCATTCACAAGTAGCTCCATTATATGAACATAGTCTTCTACTGTAAGCTGTAATATAAATATAATTTACTATATCTACATCATATTATAAAATTGTCGTTTTTAACCATTTGCTTTAAAAAAAGAAAATATTTAAAAAAAAAGAAATATAAAAACAAAAATAAAGTCGTATTTTATTATTTTATATACATATATGAAAAAGATATTTACAATACTCTGTATATATATATGTGTGTATGTTGTGTGTGTGTACATATATATACACACAATACTCTACAACATTCTATTATAATATAGATATATTCTTTTATTTTTACATATAATGAGGAATTTCATATTTTAATCACATGTATTTAATCTATTAAAATAGACATATTATAAATATCTCTTTTTTATCTATATAAAATAATAAAATATTAATTTATCTTCTTCACAAAAAAATGCTATGCAGATAATAATAACATATATTGAAATAGTAAAATAAATTTGCATACCGTTAGTCCTTGTGCCATTAATTCCTCTGGTACTAATTCCGGTCTAAATTTAGCTGGAGTAATCCATGGCCATTTAGTATTGACTGGTAAAAGAGTAACAATAGTCTCACCATTGGCAAAACCCTGCCTGATATTTCCAATAGATGTACTTATAATATTACTTGACGTATTTCTGCCATTAGACACATCTCTTAAATCGATAGTTTTTAAAGATGCGCTTTTAGCTTCTGATGCTCTAACGTCAGGTAATTTAAGATCTGGAGTATCAGATGTGACGGAACGACTTAAACCTGACCTATCTATATTAATCTGGACGGATTCTGTTGCTATCACAGCATATTCATTAATCTTCTTATCATTAATATCAGGTGAATCAATACTTTTATTAATCTTATCAACTTGCACCGTAACCGATTCAGGTTTTATTATAGCCGGCGCGCTACTACCGGCTTCTTTCTCTGTATCAATAACTTCCTTTGGACCCGTTTCCTCCTCAAATTGGACCCAATTCTTAGTCTTCATAGCTATACCAGAAGGATTAACTGCCATCGTGTTATCGACTGTATCTTCGGAATTCATGACTATAATGAAAATAATGTATGAATAAAAACTTTATTATTACACATAATTATATGATATAAATAAAAAAAGTTCAGAAAAAAATTAGATCACTAAAATACCGCAAAGAATAAACCATGTAAAAAATCTTGTCGTTAAAGGATAAATTGCAGATAAGAATTTTTATTTTATTTTCTTAGATCATCATTTCATATCTTTGATTCTAAATCAGCTTATATCAATAACATTTTTAACTAGATAGTGAAATTTATTACGAGCAGTTACGCGATGTCACGCGTATAGCCGATTTTGTTCATTGTTAATTAGACATGGGGAGTGTCCGGATATGGAATCCGCGACATAAAGGTACCATCCGCACTCTCATGCGACGTAACCCATTATAGGAATATCGAAGAGTTTCTTAAGATAAGAAATCGAAATTTCAAATCGCGATATCATCTACCGAGTATCGCGTCAAGAGCAATACTCGAAGTGCGGAAGATCTCAAATCGAATGATTAGGCATGTGAGTATCGTACCAACGTACGTTGAGTACACATCGCGTTCAGATTGGGATTTTATTAGGCGCGTCTGGACGAGATCATGTAATGATTATGCCCAAGAAGCGAATTGGCCTCACAATTCGCGTTTGTTAGAGAAAAAGGAAAGAAAATCCTAGCGCACGTAGCAGTAAATATTTTACCTGCTGCGATACGGCTGGTCTCATGTCCGCGAGCCGAAAAGGTGTGCGACGAATCACGAAATCAAGGTGTACGACATGGGTACATAACGGAGGTAGGTGGGACGTCAGCGGTGTAACGTGAGGTGGGGTGTGTGGAAATGTATGCTATGAAATACATGCATATATACACCTGTGCATACACGTGTATGTATATGTTTACCTGCCTAAGATTATCTATCATGTAATGTGATTCGTATGTATTTGGTTTTTGTTGCGAGTCTTCTCGCGCGAGGAGGTCGATGTATAATTGCACGGATCTCATAGTTTTATTCAAGGAATCATGATGAACTTGCAGAGAACTCGAGTTCATCTGTTCACTGATTCCATGATTTTTATGATCTTTATATCATTCATATATACATATATATATATATATATATATATATATATATATTTGTATAGATAGATCTGTAAACAAGTATTGCGCCTATGAGGAAATTGTTAAGACGTAATATCAATATGATGCGATATCAATTTAAAATGTTTGAAATAATGTGCGAGCCTACAATATGTTTGTGATCAAATAGCTGGATAAATTCTCAAAAACAATGAACTATATCAACTTATCCATATTGCTCATCATTCCATATTTCTGCTAGTTTACGCGAACTGCCAAGTGTGTTGACCGATTAAAACTTATAAAATGAAAAGTAAATAGATAAGTTGAAATTGCAAGCAAACGAAAACGCAAGTGGATAAAATTGATACTAGAAGATAAAGAAATTGATTGGTTATATTCCTATCATTTCGGTTTATGCAAAGCAGGATGTTTATTCAAAACTCACAATTGATGATTTAGTAGATATTAATATTTTTAAATATCTATATGTGCAAAAAATTATGAATGAAGTTAAAAAAATTAACAGCGCTATATTAAATATTAAATTATATCTATAAAAAGTAGTTATAAAACTTTTCTAATAATTATAATATTTAAAATATTCGATACGATTCCCATGAGACTCTGAACATAGCTGCTCTAGGTTAAACGCATTACATGGAGTAAATATGATCGCGGTGTGTTCGCGGTAACAGCGCCTCTGTGCATCGATGTGAATGTCGTACGTCACGTTTAATAGCGTAGTTCGCTGTTTTGGCGAGTGGGTTTCGAAACGTATTTCTAGCGTAATGTCGCGACGCTCCCGGTATTTCGAAAATCCGTATTGTGCACACGAAAAAGAAATCCTTGATGTGACATCGATGCGACATGATATCGACAACAGTCAGCGCACCGCTAAAAGTACTCTGCGTGCAATGATACAACGTATTCTCGACAAGGCACCGCCCGAACACGCAGAAACGGATGGAGGATTGTACGTCGGTGCCTCTGGCATCGCTTATACGCATCTGTTACTTGCCCAGCGCGCCGCTACGTTGGGGCTTGATCGAAATAATCACCTAGCATTGGCTGATGGCTATTTGACTCCGTCTTTGAAGGAGGTGCAGCGCCGCGAGGGGCGTTCTGGTACTGGCTTTCTCCTAGGTTTGTATTTTGGCTACATGAGCGGGAGAAAAGAGAAATTCAAATCGATGAATGCGATATCTGAATTCGTTTCGAATAGATAGATATAAGAAAAGGATAGTTTTGTTGTAAAGATACATATTTAAATTTATATAATCTAAATTTGTATATACATATATAATAATTGTATTATATTGTATAATACAATTTATTCTATATGACATATTTTTTCCACATTTGTTATTATCCATATTTTCAAAAGTCTCTTGATGATTAGTATAATTGCATAATTGATAATAACAAAGATATAATAATAGAATGTCTTTTTACAATTGCTTCAAGAATATGTAAATGCATCTTATATTTTCAACGAATTTTGAAATATTTTGTAATACATAAATGCTCAATATAAATAATTGATTTAATTTAATTATTTTCGATTTAATTATTACAGGAGATTGGGGTATTCTAGCAGTAGCTGCAGTTCTTGCAGTTGCTCAACATCAAAATGAATTTGCCAATAAGTTGGTGCAACGCTATATTAAAAGTGGAGCACGTTGCAAAGAAGTGAATTTTCTGAAATGTGGTTCAGATGAATTTTTGGTGGGTCGTACCGGTTTTTTATACGGTGCACTCTGGTTGAATCGCACAATGAAAACGATTGTTGTGCCAATCGAAATGATGCATGAAATTGCACGGACAATCATTACTTCAGGCAAAGCATACGCACGAGTTCATAATAGTCCATGTCCACTAATGTATGCGTATTACGGCACAGAATATTTAGGTGCAGCACACGGGCTCTGTGCAATTCTGCAAGTCCTTATGCAGGTCATTATATAAATTTAAATAATATAAATTTAAATATATATTATTACAACAAAATTACATTATTTTTTTAAATTTATGTGAATATCATTTATATATTCAAAATTTACATCATCATTTATATATATCATTAATATTTATATTTTTTCTTACATCTAGGTACCGTCATTTCTAGACAGCGATCCAGAGACCGAAAATATCGTACGAATGTGCGTAAATTATTTATTGACTCTGCAAACAGCAAATGGTAACTTTCCAAGTGCTATGGATGAGATAAATCGTTCTGGAGGAAGTCTCACAAAAAAGGAAAGCAATGATGAATTGGTACATTGGTGCCATGGTGCGCCTGGTGTTATTTATTTAATGGCAGCTGCATACTTGCGCTGGAAAGATAAGCGTTATCTAGATTCTTGTAAACGTGCGGCTGATCTTGTCTGGCAAAAGGGACTTTTACGAAAAGGACCGGGAATTTGTCACGGTGTGGCTGGCAATGGCTATGTTTTTCTTCTTTTGTATAGACTCACTGGTGAAGAACATTATCTCTATCGAGCCGCTAAATTTGCAGATTTTATAGATTCGTCAGAGTTTCAAACATCCGCACGTATTCCAGATTCTCCATATTCATTATACGAAGGTATCGCTGGTACCGTTTGTTTTCTTGCTGACTTTGTTGAGCCAGACAAAGCTCATTTCCCGTTTCAGGATGTATTCTAAATATTCAAATAATGGTACAAAAATTGTGGTTTCTTGTATATATTTAACATGAGTCTCACAGGGAATAGATATATCAAAATGAACGGATCAAAAGTCATAGATCCATAAAGTAAAAGATGCATTTTTGCGAAATTATATCAAATATTTCATGTACGGATTTTTAGATTTCAATCATAAGCTGTTTAAAGCTCGTTCAATTTCACGTTTATTATTCTGTATTGATGAAATATCAAAATCAATCCAATATCAATTGTAAAAGTGAATTATATTAATGTGTAATAGCTGATATAAATTGACAAGATAATTTTTCCTTTCTAATTTTAATCCTTAATTAATTTCTTAGTGTTTGATATTGTAAAAAAAGAACAATATCACATACTATTTTCCAAAGTTATGATTATGTTTTATATATTGCTATATATATATATATACATGTGTGTATTTAAATTGCCAGATATTAAAGCGTAATATTAATGTTATTATTATTGTTAATTAATATTATTTTATTCCAATAAAATTAAAAATAAAAAACTTATGCTTGTGTCAAATAAAATCTTCAGTTAACGATTCATATTTTGGCATTTGGTTTTAATATTTTTAATTATCGTGTTTATCAATGAAGTATCGATGAATATTAGTTTTTGGAGTCATGACCGATCACGATATTTTCGTAATTCGCAAAAATGAATATATTTCTATTATAATTTGATTTACGATATTTATAAGTATAGTAATGTTGATATAGCATGGACTCACACCAGTTAGCGATTTTACCGGCTGTAAAGTGAATGCCATGTAGTTCTATTAAACTCAGAAACAGAATGCAGTTCGCGCTACGAATTAACGACTCAATAGGAATCACTGGAATCACACGCCGGTGTGATGAATTGTTCTCATTCTTATCTCTGTGGCATATCTGCTCATTTATACCTGTTTTGACATGTTTAGTGCGATATTTATATGATATACATTTTTATGCACATTTCTTGGAATTCAAAACTAAAATGTCAAAAATGAGTTCGAAGGACAAGGATAATAAAACGTTACATGACAAACTAAAGCAATTTTTTCGCATAAACAAAGGTGAACATGTCTATCTCAGGCATTTTAGTCGAAAGTTTTATATTATATTGGGCGTATTCGTAATCGTATCAATGGCATTGCAGGTAGTTATAAGAGTCGTGAAGATTTCACTCTGACTCATGATATAGAGAAAGAAATTAGTCCTGACAGTCCAGTCCATCATCGTACAAAAGCAATTAAGGAACTATGCGATGCAGTACTCAATCAACAATGGGAAGATGTATGTGTATATATAAGAAATGACACTGCATTCTAACAATTATTACGAATTATAAGATAATCATAATTTACATTTAATATATTAAATTAGAAAAAGGATGCTAATCTGTTTATTTCTAATGATAGAGAGCACCAGAACGCCTCTGGAGTTTAGTTCAAGATTTATTAGGAAGAGATGTTTCTCGTGAACATAGACATTTGACTTTGAATTTCCTAAAATGCCTTGTACAAGGACAATATTCTAAACTCTCGTCATTGATGCGCGTAAAATTTTTTATGGTAGTGAAAGAGTATGATATACCTGAAGATATTGGCCTTAGGTATTCTGTAATAACATATGTAAAATGGATTATCTTAATGTCTTTTTATTTACTGTTATTAAAATATTTTAGATTAGAATTATTGCAAACATTAACAGAAAATGGAAAAGATATTTTATATTTGGAAGAGAGGATGGGTCCATTCTTATTAGAATGGATGCCTACAGTAACGGCAGGGGRTGGAAAAAGAGGAGCTGAGTTCTTGTCTCTTCTTGTAAATGTTATCAAATTCAATTCAGCTTATATTGATGAAGATATTATATCTGGTCTTGTTCAGTAAATATTTTAATAATTATACTAATTTAATAATTATACTATTTATTAAGTTAAGTTATTTAAGATAATGCATTATTCTAATTATTTTTTTCAGATCTATTTCCCATTTATGTTATTATAGTAATAATACTGAGGTTGTTTCTGGATGCTTGGAAGCTCTTGATGCAATTATGTGTTATAGTAATCTGCAATCTGATTCATTACAAACATTTATTATAGCCTTATGTAGAAGTGTAAATGTTGAAACTTATTGTCAAACAAGCTGGAAGGTACAAATAATGTGACATTCAAATTGTATATGTATTCTTATTCTTTCTTTGCATTTATTGCAAATGGATATCAGGTATTTTTATTGATAAATAATGCAATATGTACAATATTCATTTTTGTCTAAATTTTAATAAGCATAAAAAGATTTTGTTTTTTATATCAAACTATTTATAGATGAAATATGAAAATGTTATAATCTATAATACTTTTACAGATTATGCGGAATTTATTAGGAACCCATATGGGCCATTGTGCTTTGTATACAATGTGCCGTTTATTGCAAGATGTAAATTTTCAACGTGATGTACGTTTACTTCGAGGTGCAGTATTTTATATAAATATGGGTTTATGGGGTACTCACAGAATACCAAAGTTAGAATGTACACCAGCATCTGTTTTGCCATCATTTTATCAAGTATGTATGAAAAGCACAGTTATAATGTTACTTGATAGAATACATAGATTCTAATCTATATTGATAGGCTTTACAATGCAACCATCCATTTGTTATGTATGAAGTCACCTTATCAATACAAAGATTGGTAAATAAGTATGGTAATGAATTATGGGATCCTACATGGAGCATTATTCTCGATATCATAGAAGGAATTATTGCTCATACTGGTAAAATTTATTAAAGTTCATCTTATATATTCTCATCAAATAGTGTTAGTGACGTTAGTAGACAATTAAAAATAATTAGAATTTTTATTGTCTCAGAAACTAGTAACCAACCAGCAACCAAACAAGTTTCTGCAAGTTTACATGAAACTATCACTAATATTGAAAATTTACTTGATACGAATAATTATAATGGCAGCGTTCAACGTTTCTATGATCTCATTGAACGTTGCAGCAATTCTCGACCTGTAAATATATAAATGCATACATGAACTATATTTATGTATTGATACATATAACATGTATTGATAATTTTTATTTCCAGGAAGCATCTGTATTAAAATTCATTGAATATAGAGCTTCTATGATAGGTCCTACATATTATCAATGGCAAACTAAATTGGGATCTTTAATTGAGCATTATTATAAAAATGAAATACGCACAACTATTAGAGTGAAAATTCTTGATATTTTAAACAATGTTATTCAAGTTAACAGGTTTGATTAAATTATGAATACTTTGACGAAATAATACGATTACCCATATAATATAACTGCAACATTCATATAATATAAATGCAATACAAATATTTTATCAGATCCAGGTACGAAGATGAACTTATTGAGCGTATTGTTGTACCATATATGCAACATGTGGATCTGGATCCAGACATCACAATACGTACTGTTACAGCAAACTTGCTAGTGGATCTTTGTCTCGAATGTGATACTAAACGATGTATAGAACTTTTGGACATATTGGAGAAGGTATTAAAATCGTTCATTGAAAAAACATATCTAACAGTTAATATATAAGTTTATTATAAAATCATTATCATGTTATAACTTATAAGTTTATTTTAGATAATCAATAAGCCTTTCACGTCAGATACACCGGTCTCAATGGATGCTGATATCAAAGATGTGAAAACTGCTATTGTCGGTGTTATAAAAATATTCACTTCAAAAATTTATCGTTTACCATCGAGTCATGCAATTTGTGCTTATAAAGTTTTAGTAAATCATCTTGAACAACATTACAAGGATCCTTCAGTCTTTCGCGATATATCAACCACACGTTATTTGGTAATTACTAATATTATCAAAATAATAGAATAAGAAAAGCTTGGATATATATTTATTAATAGGATATACTATACAGATTTTTGAGAGTTTTCTCAAAATTAGAGCAAATTCTCTATATCATATCGGAACATTGGATGCAACTAATGCTACTGTAACTCGATTTAGTCCGTATCTTATCTTGGAACATGGTACTGAACGTATAAATAGTGCGGGCGGAGGCAATAGTCCTCCACCAGCCAGTCCTGTGCCGCTGCAAAACTTATCTTGCCATATTACTCCAATGTCATTAACGCATGGATGTAAAGTTATTATTTCATGTATCAAACAAGAGAAAGGTAGTTTTAGGATCTTTATTATCTTACATCTTGAAATATTGAAATATTAAGAAAATAATTATTATTCTTTGATAGATTGGAAAGTTTTACATCTCATATTAAAGGAATTACCTCAAGTGATGCAAAACAGGGCACTGATATTATCTCGCCATGGTAATGACATCGATTTTTTTGCAGCAGCTTTGTGTTCAATGGTTGGTTAATTCATTTTTTATTTTTTTTTTATGTATATCGGGTTATTTTTGATTATTGATTCAGCCAAATTCAATTCCTAGGTGAGCGATAAGAGTTTGCGCCTTCCAGAATCACTTTATAATGTTCCGCCTAAGTTTACTCTTTCCGAATTTCGGGTCTACGTTTTTCCAGTACTAGCGTCTCTAGCGTCATATCATGCACATTTGGAACCTAATTTACAACAACGTTTAATAAAGTGTCTCGAGGTAAAATATATATTATGCATGGAATGCAATATGCATTACAAGAAGAATATTTTTTCTCCCTTTTGACAAAAATAATAAAAGTAACAAAAATTTGATTAATCTTTAGGTTGGTCTTACAGCAAAGTGTGCAAGTCAATGTGTTACCAGTCTCACGATCTGTACATTAGAAATGCGTGATGCAATGAATAAACTTTTGACTGAAGTCCTCTTAAATTTGTCAAAAATTTCTGCAACTGTTTACATTGCTATACCTATTTTAGAATTCTTATCAAGTAAGTTTCATATTATTGTAAATTTTTCAATTGAATTTTATATATTTTTACATATATGTAACTTATAAGTTAAAATTTGTATTAATAATAGTAATATACCGTATTTATATTAGTAATAATGATATTACTATTACTTTGTGTTTATGTTTATTATTTACTTATTTTGTATTTATTATTAATAACAAATACACATGTAAATTCAAATGTATTTCAATTGTATTTCAGCTCTAACTAGGCTTCCAAAAGTTTTTGCCAGTTTTATTGGAGATCAATATATGTCTGTATTTGCGATATTATTGCCATATACCAATCCTTTTAAATATAATCATTATACCGTATCTTTAGCGCATCACGTAATTGCAGTATGGTTTTTAAAATGCAGACTTCCATTTCGAAGGGATTTTGTTAAATTTATTACTACAGTATGTATATATATATATATATATATATATATATATATATATATATCAATTGCATTAAGTAATTTCTGAAAATTTTATTTCTAATATCTTATTTGTTTTTGTTCCCTTTTTAAAATAGGGATTAAAGGCGAACGTGATAGTCCCTTTTGAAGAAGGACATTTAATGAAATCAGATTTTAATGTCATCAATGAAGATTCGTCAAATAGAAAACGCAGTTCCAGTTTAACGGAACAAGTAATAATAAATCAGTATAAATATAATATGATATCATTATTACATATATATCGTATAATAATTTCTGATAATTTCTGATAACGCGCGCGCGCGCGCGTGTGTTTAAACGTGCATGTATTTAAATATATCTTTCTTATAATTACATGTTACATTAATAATTAATGTAACATTAACATGTTAATTACATAATAGATGAAATTTATGTTTACGTATTATGACAGGGTAGTAGAGGTCGTAGAGAAAGACCAATAATGGCTAATCGCATAATAGGAGAAAGCAGGGCTTTAGATCTGAAACCTCCAATTGATGAAGCTTTAATGAATTTTCATATTGAGCTTACTGAAACTTGTATTGATTTGATGGCTCGTTACACATTTTCGAATTATTCAGCTCGACCTAAAAGGTAATAGATAATTTAATATAATTTTTTAATTAATCTTATTAATTATATTAATTTATTTTATAATTTAGATTACCAGCTGCTGATTTTCTT
The DNA here is from genome assembly GCA_020341155.1 of Eciton burchellii. Classification (NCBI taxonomy): domain Eukaryota; kingdom Metazoa; phylum Arthropoda; class Insecta; order Hymenoptera; family Formicidae; genus Eciton; species Eciton burchellii. Next base: position 2,657,492 of record JAHMML010000012.1, on the reverse strand, counting down.
TTGAAAGAAGGTCAATCGATGACTTGGATTCTTGGAAATAGACTTATTACTGTAACTACAAGTGGTTGCAGTAATAAAGCTATGCGTGGTGGACTTTGTGATAATTGTTGGGCAGCATGTAAACCTGGCTTCTTATTATTGGATCATACAAAAACTTCTCATTCAAATTTACAACGTACTTCAAGTATTGAGGTATTTTCAGATATATTTAATTTGTTCATAATATATAAATGCAATTTTATTTATATATTTAGAATTTATATCTTATCTATAAAATTTATATCTATACTTTTTTATATTACATATAGCTAAGAAAGATATATTATATGTAATAATAATGTATTATAATACTAATTATTATAGCATTAATATAAAATAATACTCTTTTTAATTACATGTAATGTAATTAAGCATGATTAGATATATTATCCTTATTTTATATATGTATATATATATAAATTATGTTTAAAATAATAATGATAATTAAAACTTATAATTAAAAATAATACTTATATATTATAACTAATTTATAATTTATAATTTTATTATTAATTATAAAAATATAAATATTAATTAATAGACATCAAAAGAAGATAAGTTATCCAGACAATCTTCCGGTGGTCACGGAAGTTCAAATACGAATACTGCTACAAATTCACCTACGGAAGAATCTAAGAAGTCTGTAGAAGATACTGAAAGCAAAAAGGAATTTCATATAGAAAAGACTGATAAAGATCAAATTGAATCTTCAAAATTAGGACAAATATTGAATAGTGATAAACAAGATGGGCATGTACTCTGTGCTTGCTGGTGTCAGGGTTGGGCCGAAATATATGTGCGTAGACCAACGGGTGATATGTCATGGATTATGAGAATTCAAAATTCTACGCAGTTTGAAACACCTGTGGATTTTCCTGTGCATGATATTATGGCTCTATATATGCCAAATCAAGATGTAATATCGAATAAGCAATCAGAGATTGCGCCAGAATATTCTGATGAGGAAGCAGAGGTATCTCCGGTATTAATCAGCTATGAATTAATTAAGAAGAAAAAGAAAATTAAAAAGCAAACTTAATGCTTTTGTTTTATTGCAGGATGTGTCAAACAAAAATAATAATCAAACACACAATGAACATAATGTGAAACCAGTACCTTTTTCCATGTCATCAGGTCCTATTGCAATACCTGGTTCACCAGCACGACCCAGCCCATCTCGGCAAAGCTCAAAAGATAGTTTGGAAAGTTTAGAAGAAGGTGAAGAAGGTATATTTCATTGTGTAATAAATTAATGTTTCTTTTTAAACGATACCTTCAAGTTTTTCAGAAGATAACAATTTTTTTATAGATACACGGCGGTCTAGAAATCCAGTACGTCGATCAAATTCCAGTCCTGAAATGAGCGCTAATTGGAAAAATCCATTTTTAAATAAAGAAAAATTAAATGTGCAGCAACAAGTTGATAAAGATTTTGTTTCTTCAGATCTAGAAATTAAATTAGACGCAGAATTGAAGAAACATTCAAAGAACATTTATACAAAAGATATGAGGTATATCTCTGAGAAAAATATTAGATAATTTTTTAATATCCATAATTGTTGTAGTATTAAGTAATATAAAATAATTATAAAGTTATAATTAAAATTAAAAAGTATAAAAAATTTTGCATTTTTAAAAACTATTCAAATGAATCATACAATTTTATTTTAATATTATTATCATTATATATTATTATCATTAAAGAAAAGCTATTTTTCATATTTAATTTCATTTATTTAATTTGTAGAGTTAGTTGTGAAGCAATACCAGAAGAGATATTTGGTATGGGAACAACTCCACCTTCTTCGGAAAGTACTGGAGAGCATCCGAATGTATTGCGTTCACAACGTTCCTATCCAGGAACAACTCAGATCTCTCAATCTGTTTCAACAACTATTAGCAATACTGTACCGCCATCTCCTACAATTTTACAGGTAGTTATAATACATATATTATAATTACAATTATACTTAAAAGGTATAATTTATACACATCATATATTCATTATTTTAGGCGCCAGGAAATTATTTGGGTATACAAACGCGTCCACAAATACAATCGTCTACCATAAAGGCGCCACAATCACCTACACAAATTTATTCTCGATTATCCAGCTTTGATTACAGTCAGAAACAAATGCCATTAACCCTCGAAAATAAACCACCTATTGGACGAAATCATTTTACGGATAAGGTATGCCAATAAATGTTGAGCACCAATTTTTCTTTATTTTATTGTCGGAGTTATAATCATCGTAGCATCATTTTTAGCAGAAAGATGAAAGGCCAGATCCGTCTACATTACCTCCTTTACCTATACCCTTCCGTGATAGAGGTCATACGATTTCTGTTATGAGTCCTGTGAAAAAATCGCGAGGAGAATGGGATAACATGCGACGGGGCAATTCTCCCCGAATAAAAGATCCACCGCGAACAGGCATTAATCCGAGGTAATTATATTATATTTCTTTTTCTTTTTATTTTTTTTTTTTCTATCATTTCTGTCTTTCCATTATATTATTATAATATAATAATCTTCCAAAGAAATAACATCGCTATGTATTACAGTTTTGTATTCCTTCAACTTTATCATGCAGCGCATTTTGGCACTACAACAGAAAAACCTCTCTTAGTTCCACAAACAACAGCAATACAGCGCGCGGTGACGAATTTAGATAGAATACAGCCATACGAAACTCATAAAATTGGTGTATTTTACGTTGGTCCGGGTCAAGCTTCGAATGAAATCGAAATTTTGGCAAATCAACATGGTTCCCTTCGTTATACGGAATTTCTGAAACGTTTGGGCACATTAGTCCGATTGAAAGACGTTGATGAAAATGTATTTTTAGGTGGATTAGATCGCAATGGTGAAAATGGAGATTTTGCTTATATTTGGCAAGATGATGTTACACAGGTCTGTTAATTGTTAATAATATGTGTATGGTGCGTATGTGCGCATGTGTATGTGCATGTGTATAGTATTTTATTTACATTATATTTATATCATATTAATAAAAAAAGATATTGATTCATTTTTCCGTTATTTTTTAAAAGTTATTTTCTCTGGAAATTTAGGTAGCATTTCATGTTGCGACATTAATGCCTACAAAAGCAAGTGATCCAAAATGTACATCCAAAAAAACCCATATCGGAAATAATTATGTGACACTTGTATACAATGAATCCGATGAGCCATACAATATTCAGACAGCTAAGGTATGCATAAAAATGAATGCAGTTAAATTCATAGAGCGTGCATAGTATTTTTTAAATATCTGATTTATCTTTTATTTATTTTCTATTTTTTTAGGGTCAATTTAATTATGCCTGTGTTGTGATACAACCTTTGGATCATGGTACTAATCAAGTTACAGTACAAGCACGAGAAGAGTTGGCCGAACATATCGGTCACAGCGAGCCTAAAATAATTTCTGATCAAAATCTTGCTATTCTTTCACGACAGCTTGCTCTACATGCTAATGTAAGTATCAGAATACTTTGCGCAAACGAATAATGAGAAAAAAAAGTATATTAAGTATCATTTATTTATCACAGCTCGCATCAATGGTTTGTTCGTCTCTGAAACAAAATACTCATAATCCATATGCTTCTAACTGGTTAGAGCGGTTACGTCATATCAAGCGGCTAAGAAATAGGGTATTACAAGAAAATGTTAATAACAATCCAGATACCACAGCAGACGAATTATCACCAAGAACTAACAAGCGAGTTTATATGGACGACTTTACAGAATATACGACATAATTTTTTGCTATATATATAGGAGTTACCAACAAACACATAATTGCAAACAGCATAATTCTCTGCAAAAAACGAGAGAATAGATAAAAATGAAACTATTCAAGATAGAAATTGAATTAATTAATCTCTTAATGAATTAATGTAAAAATTTACAACTTTTCAGACATTAAGTGATTATATTAAGTGATACTTGAAAGAATTATATGTTTTATTGTATAATATTTTAAGGTGAGACCTATGTAATTAATGTTTCTTGCTCGCAGTAAATAAAGGAAATATTATAAAACTCTAATTTATTTATTATGTCAATAACAATAATGCATAAATAATTTTTGATGATGTAATTCTTTTACATTTTCATATGTCGTTGATTACAAAAAGATTGTAACAATAAATTTGCATATGTTTTGTATATATATATATAAAATTAAAAATAGCACTTAAAAAAAAGTAGAAATTATTAAGGTTCGGATCTCTGCTAAATGGGTTTGAATATTGGATCAACAGGTTTGAGTTTTTACTACTCCAGCTCTTCCATCATCCCTACCATACAACTTCAAATTTTCGCTAATGATAAATAGGTTTGAGTCTTCACTGATAATCTTCGAATCCTTACCAAGCATATTTGAGTTTCTACTAAAGTTATTGCAGTAATCTATAATTTCAAATTGCCATAATTACCGCTTCGATTGTCAAAGATCATTGTTTGTGTGTTAATGGCTATTGTGAGTTAATTTTATTTGAACGGTAAGTTGACATAATAGTTATTAATATGTCTTATTATATGCCTGTTAATATTATCACACATTGATGACGCAAATTAAGTCAGTTTGTAATTATTAGTATTGTATTAGATAAAATAGATATATAATAAATATACTAAATAAAGTTTTATCAAATTGATTGCAATTTTAGCGACGAAAAAACTCGATATAAACAATATATATTGTTAAATATATATTGTTATGCTATAATATATTGTTTATGTATAATAATAACGCAGATTGATATGACTATTGATACATCTGAGACATTATATCGAAAAGATTGTCTCGATTGCAACGGATTTTATTAATATAATTTTATTAAGCGATTATATGTCGCATATAGTTTACATACAATAAGAAAAGTAATTTTGTATTGATTAAATGTCAAAAATGTTAAAAAAATTATACACAAAGAAAAAGAAGGGTGAAGGCGAAGCGCGCAAAAAGATCCATAATAGAAATCATGTTAGATGACACTATAACAAAAATAACTCTATCATTAATATTTTACTACTTTTTATGAATGTCAGATTAACAAACATTTATGTAATCATTCGGCTTTACATATGACATTTATGCGATTGAACATGGATTATGTATATACTCTGTTATCAAAGATCAAACATCAATAATGTTCTTCCAACGTCCTGCTAGTTCTAGGATTGAACTTATCGATCTTAGTATTGCCTGTAGTTTCCTTGGATCTGGAACTCGTAGCAACCTGATAGAAATATGAAAATTACAAGTGTAGCTTTAATTGGGATATTATTTTTGCTAGTAAATATAATCTCGAGATCGCTTTTAATTTCTCATACGTTACTTTTTTTATAAAAGTCTCCTAACTTTCTAATATTATAACTAGATATTAAGATATGTATATTGCAGATTTTGAGATACAACATTAAGGATATATGCTTATATATTTTTCTAAACTTACTATTTAATTCTATGATAAATTTATCATATTCGTGATAAAAATTGTTTTAATTATATGAAAATTTCTATTTGATATTTAAATTTTAAAGTATATATATATACATATATATATATATATATATATATATATATATATATATACACATTAAATATATAAACGTTAGCTTTACATAGCAAATAATTGCTTAACGAATTAATAACATTTGTTTGATTTTATGATATGTTCGAGCACGAGCGGACGTTAAACGAATTTGTCGCCAAGAAACAAAGGTTTCCTGGGGTAAGAAAATTTCACGTTATTTATTAAGGAAAATGTACTCATAGTTTATAATCAATTTTTGTCCAGCATCTTTGAAGCGATTGAAGGCTGGTAATATTGACCATCACGATATGAAATTAAAGTGTTATTTGAGATGTTTTATGATGAAAAATGATATTCTTGATGAAAATAACAATATGAATATTGATAAAATCTTACGTTATCTTCCGGATCACATGAAAGAAAGAACAAAAAATATTTTGAATCGATGCAAGTCAGTTAGTGAGTGTCTTTATTCATATATTTCATCCTATAATAATATATATAAAATCAATATAAAGTCTATAATATAAACATATGTATAAAACCAATTTATTATTATATAACTGTTACAATGCACAGAGACGTGTATAAAAGTTACATATAAAAAGAGATTCTTTTTATATGTAATACATAATCTATAAGTACACACGTACGCTTTAAAAGAATGATATATTTATTGTTAATAACTAAAAGAAATAAATTTTTAGAAGCGGAAAATGCTTGCGATAAAGCTTTCCAGATAGCTATATGTTATGCTAAAGAACAACCAGAAGTGAGTAAGAGATAGTATAATGTAATTATTCATATATCTCTGATTCATGAATCTTATTTGCAGATTTTAAAAAGTACAGCATTCATTTAAAAACAATTTCTTTCTGTCGAAATACATGCATCGTGAAATGCTGCATCATAAAAAGCAGAAATTAAAATAGCAGTATATGAGGCAAATAATACGTAGAAATACTATTTTATTAAAATTATATATTATTAAATAATTAATATAATAATTTTATAACATTATATATTGTATATTATTATATTGAAAAATGTATCAAAGATTATTGGAGTCAAATATTCAATACTTGAGTCAAATAGTCAAACATTAATTGTAAACAAGTATTAATTGTAATTAAGAATCAAGTATAAAAGTATAAAATAAGATTTGTTCGAAAATATATACATGAAACATTTATGAAAATATATTTTCAATTGATATCGATTGAATCGACTTTATTTCATATAATTTCTCAGATATTGAATTGTTATTAAACTATTTTTAAATACAATTTTTATTTAAAGAATATATTTCATATTTAGTTTAATATTTTAATAAAAAAAATTCAGTGAACAAATGTAACAATCGTGTGTACATCATGGCACATTGTGATACTAATATTAATTCTATAATTATCAGAGATATAAATTATTTCAAAAAAAGAAGTCCGAAAGAAGAAGAAAAGAATGAGTGACCATAGTAACGCATTACATTTGTTTATAGTGGAAATTACAAATGTAATTTCCATACTCTACACATTTCGGAAAGATCTCAAAATTTTTCAGTTTAAGTAAGTTAGCAAATCAAGTGAAAATTTTGATTGAAACGCGCACAACATCTCATTTTAATTATGTGTGATCATTGCACGTAAGTAATTCTCAATTTTTATACATTATATAAAACATCTTTAACCTCGCGCATTGCTCTTCGATCTGTAATGGATAGACAATAGCAAGCTTCAGATAATAGTAAATACGTGATTAGTTAAACTCATTTGATGAATTAATCAAATATATATAAATATATAAAATTACATATATAAAATTGCATATATAAAACTATTTCGGTATGCATACATCATTACGAAGTTAGCATTTATCGGTACAATATTATATTGCGTATAATTCGATGATTTTTTACAGTAAAATCACCGCTCAAAAGGGATACGCTGGTCAAGTGACTTGTCGATGTGATCAAATGTAAGGAAGCTTTGCTTAAATATTTTCATATATATTTATAAATTTGTTCTTTGCACGCGTGCATGCACCCGTGTACGTTGCGTATATGCATAAGTGTCATATATGTTGTTGTATTTATAGAAACGATAAGAAGAACGATGTCGTTAAGGTCATAGATAAAGAAAAGGATTTTGCTGGATGTTGCAGTAAAAAGTAAAAATCGTAATTTTATTTAAAAGTATAAGAAAAATCTCTTCTAAACCTGTATGGCCGCCTGGCTTTGTAATAATAATTTTGTGAGCATTGCAACGCTCTCGAAGATTACGATAGTCCAGCGATTATTGCACGACTTGTATATAAATGTGTAGAGGAAAGATGGGAGGATGTTGCGGTTCCAAATGTTGCGCCGGAACGAAGGACCAAGGCGGATGTTGTAGCGCGCCCACGGATCAAAAGACAAACTGCTGCACAGGAAAATAATCTACCGACACGATGTGGTTCTTCCCAATGAAAAGGTTTGAAAGGCGGCCATATGGGCGATTTTGAGTGAAAAAAATATGCATTTTAAATTTACGTTTATCATCATTTTCGTGTTCATTTTCCTGTATTTGAAACTATAATCGTTTATAATACATTACTTATTATTATCATTATATGTATATATTAATTGTATATATTAATGTATATATTAATTATATCTTTATATATATATATCATTTATAATAATATTATTAAATTATACATTGCTTTTGTGTTTTTAGAGCGAGGGAAATAGCTGGTGGTTGCTGCATGTCTGGTTGTTGCAAACAACCAGAGAAAAAGATCAAGAAAAAGCCCTCGGTGGAAGACTGCACACAATCGAAGAAAGAAGAAAGAAAAGACATTGTAGAATGCTGTGCAGAGAATCAAAAATGAAGGCCGAAGTTTTAATACATGTTTCCAACACACATGCCAATCCAAAACCGATATTTCTAGGCATTCTCATTCTATACATATTTACATTGTACTGAGATATAAAATCGAGAACATTGATAATAATAATGACAATAAAAGCACTAAAAATGTATATATAAGTCTTGTGATTATAAGATCAAATCGTAAATCCATAATTTTGTTATTTACATTAAATGCGAAACGCAGTTGTTGCTACTTCTACTGATTTTGTCAGTTTCAACTATTTTTACGCTTTTTAATCGATTCTCGATTTAATCAAGCTTGGCTTGCTACACATTTGCTGAAATCTTCTTGTCTCAAAATCTTCAGATACGTTTTATTATATATCTTATCCTATCGAGCCTTATCAGTAGAAAATCGATATATGAACTTTTGCAAAACTTGTGAATTATATGCAATATTGCGCAGGAGACATTCTATTTATTCTATCATTAATATATAAAATTATGCCCTCGATTAACATATGAACTGAAAAAGACTAGAAAATATCGTTTATAAATTTGATGATGAAAATTTCTTTCTTGCCGCTCACAAATCTCCCATTATTACAATGCGACATTTGTTCTTCGTTAACAAAACAAATAAGAGCAAAGGATTAATCGAGGACACAGAAATGTTCATTTAGAAATTGCATAATACAGTTTCGCGCAGATCACAATCGTGAACTCTGTGTAAGATCAATGCATACAAGCAAGAAAAGCGATAACTTGATGCCTAAAGGTCGGATACAAGAAGGGCATACCTCGATACAGACACACACTAACAACACACTGCATACAAACACACATATATATACAGTCATACACGCAGAGCTCCAGATTCCTGCGACTGACTTCGATGAAACCTGCGGGAGCGTGTATCTCGCGCATCATTAAACACGAAGCAAGAGGCGTTCCCAAATAGGCAGAGTCCCTATAATAAACATAAAATAATTAAAAAAAGCTAGACCATAGCGTCACGCTCTTTATGACGTCATAGATAAGGAAAGCTCCGCGTCATGTTTGCGGTGACGCACATTTGCAAGAAAGGGGTATCCACCGTAGGAGGAAAAGTTAGATAAGGGCAAAAGTGCGTGTGTGTGCTCGCGCGGGGATGATGCGGCTCGATGCGGCGCGCAAGCGCGACGGGTGCAGAGCTTTCGAGCCACGCGATGGTAGCAGTCGGCCGTCTAAAACCGCGAAACGCGTCCCGCGTTCCCGTGGAGGATCACCGGGAGAGTGAAAGCGGAGTGTTACGCGTACGAAAAGCCGCGCTTCCACCCCCGTCGTGTGTGTGCGCGCTCGGAACGCCGATCTGTGGACGTGCTGCTCGACCGCTTGTTCTCATCCCCCCTCGATCATGCTCCTGACGCACATACACTTGACATCAACATTCGACAGGATCGCCGATCGAATCACGACAGACAACAACAACAACAACAGCAACGGCAACAGCAATAGCGTCGTCTGTGCTTCGAGCGTCATCTTGACACTGTCATCGTGCATCAGTAATCGTGCGAATCAATTGAACGCTGAACGCGATCAGGAGAGGCCGTGACCTTGAAAGCTCACGTGCAACCGGGACATGCCCGATTAGAGGGGCAGGCGCGGGGGGAGGGAAACAAATTAACGCGCGTTATCCGGTGATAATGCGCTAATGGAGAACAACCGTGGTACCCGCGCATTTCTCCCCCGGCGGAAGATCGGCATACAGATCGGACATGGTGGTGCGTACACACACTGTCATGTGATCTTTGTTTAATTGCAGCAATTTAACGCTTCTTTCAAGTATTAAGTATTTCTCTCTCCCTCTCTCTCTCTCTCTCTCTCTCTCTCTCTCTCTCTCTCTCTTTCTCTCTCGACTTAACAGATTGAATGATATTTTCGGGTAAAATTACGAAATGTTAGAGCGTAGATGTATAAACATTCTACATTATAAATTTGTATACTGATAATATAATTGTTTAATTATTCCATCAACAAAAGACTCTGTCCTTTGAAAGAATCTACCCTTTACAAATATGTAGCTCGGAAAGCATTCTATATTAGTTGGAGATAATTGGAGGCTTATTCCGTTTCATTGTTCTTGCAAGGATGAATAGCGCGCGTAAAAATCAATTGCGATCGGTGTCAAAATTCGTTATTTGGCTTTTCAAATCCATATTTGCGAATGATTTTGTCTAAAGACAAAAATAAAATACGACCGGAAATAAATAGACATTCTCGGAGAATTGCATTCCAAACTCTATGGTGACGGTGAGAAAATAATATTGCGCGATAAATTCCAGAAGGTCTAGGTCTGATCGCTTCGCGTAGAAAAATATTTCGCGTACATTTAAAAGGAAGACTAGAGAAACGGTAGATATATACGTAGATATAAACGGAAGGGAATACGTGAAAATGAACTCGACGATTCGTGATGAAGCAGAATGAAACATTGCCGTGAAGGAAGACCTCGTCAGTGTACGCGTGTTTTAACATGCCTTAACAGGGATACTTTCCCGAGCATGTTCAATAGTTGTCTTTTCATTTTCCAGCTTCATTTAAGCCTTCCTTCAAAATTCGCAAACGCTGTTTAATGCTTGAGGCACTTTATTCAGTGCATTTCGTTGAAAAGTGTAAATGAAATTGTGACGCATTATTCAACAATTATATAAAAGCGTAAAATTCACGAAATTGTGACGATAGAGAGAGAGAGAGAGAGAGAGAGAGAGAGAGAGAGAGAGAGAGAGAGAGGGAGGGTGAGGGAGGGTGAGAGCACCGCGGAAAAGACTATGTCTATCCTGAGATGAGCCAGGATTAGTGAAGATTAGGAGCTTATCTTGGGCTTAAGAAAGAGCATTTGCTTCTTATTTAACCAAAGACCAGGATCAATTAACATCGTAATGCTCTTTGCACTGAGCTAAACTATAATACCGATAAAACAATAAATCGTAACAGAGACATAAAATTATATGCGAACGAAGATGAGCGATGTCTTTATGTAATATTCGTTACTTATCACAGAAAACATCCTCGCGGTGGGGTAATTTGTCTAATTGATTGTGTTAATTACGGATCTTCAAGGCCAATCTCAGTGCAACACTGAATCACGCGAGCGACTGTGTATCCGCGCTCATGGATCGCATAATTTTCAAATTCAATCGCGCGTCTTTATGCGCCCGAGATTTGGAAGAAATTGCGAAGATTATTTAATTGGGTTAACGCGATGAAGAAATAAAGTTATTGAATAAATTGAGATATTTCTTTAATTTTTTGCATAATTTTTCGTATGTAGTATGAGCGAAAGAGAAGAATTATTGAAAGTGTCAAACTTTTAAAGTTGAAAATTTCAAAGTAGATTTCATTGTGTCAAAATAATATCAAGATATTTAAATGTGAACGCGGTCATACATCTTTTTAAGCGTTTCGAGAGGAAAGATATTGAATCTTACACGAGAGTGTATCATGAATGATAATTGGCCATTGTCCCAGTGATTTCCGGCTGACACGATTATCATTTGCCCAATCTTATGTAATTTTTCAATTTGCTGCGTCGCGGTCACATGCGAATGCTATCAAGCCTTGTAAAACAGTGCGTTCTCTCTCCTTCAGTTCAGTCGAGTTAGATTAAATATTACTAATATTACTGTTATATATATTATATATTGCTTTATTATATATATTATATATCACTATTATATATATATTGCTATAATAGTAATATTTCGATAATTAACTGAGAATTAACAGATACATGAAATAAATTACAACATAAAAAAAATTCGTTCTCTGACGGTCAATATGCCTCTTTGAAATTTCATTCTCATCTATTTCGCACGTATGTGCAATAATCGTTATTTTATTTTATAAAATTTCCATCAATTACTAATAGAAAATATTAATAGATCAACTTTAGAATGGAAGAAAAAATAATAAAAAATTGAAAATAGGAGAGATACTGCGATGTTTCCATTATCAATTTATAACGTAAATGCTCCGTTGAAGAAATTTGAACTAAAATGTGTGTCTAAAATTTCGAAGATCTTGATTATATAAACGCGAAACATTGAAGCAACTTGAAATGCAATATTACTTTCATGCGTTGTCATCGTACCGTATGGAGTTTTATGCATGTTACAAAAATATTAATACTTTATTCATCAAATTTTATTCTTTTCAATTTCTCGCTCCTCTGCCCTTGGTGTCTTCCCTTATTTTCCCGATCGGTTACGTAAGTTATCTGTAGCTTCTCGTGATCCTGCTATCGCAATTTCGTAAATTCCTAAAGAAACAGGAAAGGAGATCACCCATACGGATCTGGCTCCACCCTTGTCGAGAAACGCGATATAGGGATTTGTTTTTTGTGAGTGTGGGCGTGCATATGTGTGCGTGAAAAGAAACATCCATCCGTACAAATATACGTTTATATCGATCGTTTAATATCGCACAATACGCTTCTACTTTTCCGATTTGCGTTTCTAAGTCGTCCATAATTCATTTCCCTTCTTCGACTACATTTCATATCGTCTATAAAGATCAACATTTAGATAATGATAGTTCAAAGTCTGATGTCATTATATCGGCAGTTCCCTTTGCGGAAATACCGATTGAAAGGAAATCATCTTGTGAAGCTGCCTTCTTGATTGTGTTTGTTATATGAATTGATTTTCATGTAACATAGTTAATGTTTATGGGTTATTCGATAGGAATGTTTTTGTCGAGAAATATTTGCATAGCTTTTAGACATGAATTCGACATTGTAATATCATCAGTTCTATGAAAATTTCCCGAGTTATTTTATGACAAAACGCGTCCACGCGTTCAATAAAAAGTGAAACTTTCTAAATTGAGATTAGAAAACATAAATCTTTAAATCTTCATTCTCTAGTGCATGCGGATGCCGATATTTTTAATCTAATTACCGTTTACGATATTATGTACACGTTTAAAATATTGATTCCAACGTTTTCGAAAGAGCAGACATTCTTAGTCTGAGAAAAACATGTTTTCCATTAATGGACTGATCGTTTTAAAAAACCTTTTGTAGTACTATGCATATCGATCGCCATTGGTACTGCTCATCCGTAATGATCAAGTTCAACGGCGGCCTTCTAACTCGACAACTATGTGTAAGACTGAGGGTGCACTACGCTGTTAAATCGAGGGAAGACGAGCGAGGACGCGAAGCTGCAGGGTCAAAGATGATCATGATGATCATTCAACGATGAATATCCATAAATAGTTCTAGTCCTGTAACCTCATGGCTTATATCGTATATACATTGAAAGAAAATGCCTGAGCTCTTTGTGATTTGTTGTCTATGTATGGCATTGGCGAGACTAGCAATAAATAGATGCTAATGTTTAATTTTAATTACACGTTAAACTTGATAAAGGTTCTCCCAATGGCTGGAGCGTTTATCTATCAGCGTAATTCGAAAATCGATCTGATATTAATAATCTTTTATTTTTGGCCATCGCTGTCATCATCGCTATCCGTGCAAATCCAACATTCTGGAGACGAAAGCGATTTCTGGATAGGATTAGAGAGAACCTCGTACGCAAAATACGATGACGCGGCACGATAGCTTTAATATCACTCCAAAAAGAGTTCGTCATGTCTCGAGGGCAATTTTTCAGACGTCATGTCGACAGCACAAAATGAAGCCGTCGATATTGGTCAATAAAATCGATGAGGCGAGAAAGTTCACTTAAAGTTAATTTACGTCAAATATACGTCATATATATATATATATATATTTATTTACTTATTTATTTATTTTGGATAAAGTGCCTCTCAAAAAGATGCCATTTTTCAATACTTTTCGTCGTTATTATTAACTTTCAGTACGCAGCGGTAACATCAACATTGTTATTGATACAATGATACAACATCAGTAGCAATATCAATATTGTACATCAAGAAAAATAAAGCAGATTTCCGATGTCGTGTTCTAACGAAGTTCTAACAAACAGATTCTAGTAAAATTCAGAAATTCAGAATTCAAGTTTGGAAGTTCCGACTTATGTTGTTGTTAGTTTAACGCTGAAATCGATTTGATCAAGCAACGATAGAGCACTGGTGCATCTAATTTGTGCTTATTCTTACTCCGAGCACGGTCGTGAATCTTTCTTATACATTGTTATATCGTATTCAACTTTGCAACTTTATTTTGGACTTCAAATTAACTGCTAGTAGGGCGAGGTACTACACTATAATGAGATTCGCTATGCCTTTAGATAGGGGGACGCTTTAAGAAATACTGACTTAAAATCTGCCCGAGCTAAACAACGTTGATTACTTACGCTCACTACTTGGTTTTTCGTAACATCTCATTTGAAGAACTTTTAAAAATCCTCATCTATTTTAATGATAATGTTTGGTTATTTTATATATATATCTATCCGAATTTATATATTAATCGTGCAATTTTAAATCGTGCATTTTGAAGTACGTTTTTAAATATATAAATAATGTACAACGTAAATGATTTTATTTCGCTAAAAGTGACATTTTCATATTCTCGATATCTTTCGTAGAATCTAATCGACGAATCATGCATAATGCTGTTAACAGCTGACAACGACAAAATGTCTGAGCGAAGAAATTTTCGATGGGTAATATTTAAAATCGATTCTTCTCCACATATTCTAATTTATAAAGCATTCTTTATAAAACATAATATCTATTAGGTATCTTTTATCAACGTAAAGAATAGCGCGTCTATAATAAATTTTCTAAGATAATATGTAGCACGTGTTTATACTTGTTATCGATTGAAATCAGGTTTTAAGTACAACGAAACAATAATACTCTATGTGGAGAAATATTATTTTATGAACGAAAGAAAATCATTCTTGGCGGCAAGTCTAATAAGGAAAGAAAACATTTGCGCAAGAAATTATCTGATCACAGTATATAACACGAGCAAAATTCTCTGCTTTGCGGAATTTTTTACTTATTTTCCTCATTTTCTTCATCGGTGCTCCCTTTAAGAGGCAAACTGGTCTTTACGAGCACATTTATTTATTTGTTTCAGGTATTTGAAGGAAAGATAATCCTAGCCAAACGAAAATACTGCTGAAACCGAAGGAAGTCTGAACTTTTGATATTATTCTTCGATTGTGCCGTCTACGTGTTCTCTACGCGTTATTTGAATATGAACAGCGCGATCGAAAGGGACGCATTGTGCCAAGCGCCAGTCCATCGGACATGAACGACAAATAATTGACAAAGTCTGACTAAGTTTCATAAGATACGGCCAAATCGATAAAAATAGAATGACGAAAACCTGGATAAAAGCCGATTAGGTATCGAATTGTCCGTTTTCGTGGCGTTCGCTGCGATTGTCCGGCGGCGAGTGTACGAAATATGACGTGAAAATTATGAGTCGAGATATATCGGGGAAACGGCAAAATGAGAAAACGGAGGACGAAGGATCTCACAGAGACACGTGCGACGTCGATGTCCTGATATCCAGCCGGTATCCAGCAAAAATCGAGAAGGTCATAGTCGATCGCGCGTCAGGGTGATATTAGCGAGGGTGGACGCACAGTCGTCGTACCGGCACGGCTGCGCACAGCAAAACATGAATGACAGCGAGATCTATTTATTGAGCTGGGAAGAAGAGGAACATATATTAAACAACGATCTCGACAGGAGTTTCTACAACGCGAGCTACCCGCCGTACAATCGTACCTACGAGAGCCTGTGGGATCTCGCTACGGATCGTATCGGTCTCGCGATCCTCCTGTTGCTCTTCTCCGTGGCCACTGTCTTCGGCAACTCACTGGTGATCCTCGCGGTGTTCCGCGAGAGGCATCTTCACACCGCCACGAATTACTTCGTGACTTCGTTGGCTTGCGCCGATTGTCTGGTAGGGCTGGTGGTGATGCCCATCAGTGCGGTGTACGAGGTGCTGGAGAACCGTTGGCTGTTCACGACGGACTGGTGCGATGTCTGGCGCTCGCTGGACGTTCTCTTCTCCACCGCGTCCATTCTGAACCTGTGTGTAATCAGCCTGGACCGTTACTGGGCGATCACCGATCCCTTCACGTATCCTACCCGGATGAGCAGGAAACGCGCGGCTATCCTGATCGCCGCCGTATGGATCTGCTCGAGCGCGATCTCCTTTCCCGCGATAGCCTGGTGGCGCGCCGTGCGTACCGAGCAAGTACCGGAGGATAAGTGCCCGTTCACGGAGAACCTCGGTTACTTAATATTCTCGTCGACAATCAGCTTCTATCTGCCGCTCTTCGTCATGGTATTCACGTATTACAGGATTTATCGCGCCGCCGTGATACAGACCAGGAGCCTGAAACTCGGCACGAAACAAGTGATGATGGCTTCCGGCGAGCTTGAACTCACCCTGAGGATACACCGTGGCGGTGTGTCGTCTACCACCAACACTGACGCTCGGCACCTCTTCCGCACCGCATCGAGCACGCCGGAGGATCTGCAGGACCTTGAGGAGCCGTTGACCGCTCTGCACAACAACGGTCTGACGAGGGTGCCGTCTGTTAGGATCAACAACAAGCAACATCTGGGCAAAAATTTCTCGTTGTCGCGCAAGCTTGCCAAGTTCGCCAAAGAAAAAAAGGCGGCGAAGACTCTCGGCATCGTTATGGGTGTTTTTATCATCTGCTGGTTACCGTTCTTCGTCGTGAATCTGTGGTCTGGATTCTGCACGAGGTGCATATGGCAGGAAGAAATCGTGTCGGCAGCTGTCACCTGGCTCGGCTGGATCAACAGCGGGATGAACCCCGTCATATACGCCTGTTGGAGCAGAGATTTTCGTAGGTAAGTTCTCGTTTTCACGCGGCTTCGATGCTTAATTAACTGCCCGCGCTCACATCCGTGCGAATCCATCTGTCTTCCTTGTTCCTCTCCAGTTTTATTACGACTGCGACTATTTGGTAACGAAACAAAATCGGGGAAGATCCAATTAAACCAACGTTTCACGATGATGATCCACGAGGAAAGTATTTTTACTGCTGATACAGAACAGAAGAGGATGGAAAACAAATTGGAATCAAAGCACGATCGTTAGAATTATAATCTAATATATTTCTAGAGTGAGGATTTACAATAAAAATTATCAATAGACCATGTAATCAGACGGTGCATATGATTCAAGGATACGTACCCCGTTAACTGTTACGTCACGTTCAAAGTCGCTGGTAATAAATTTCCGCGTAAGGCGTGCAGTTAGTTAACTATTAACATATACATACATATCGTAATAATATCATCCGCACGAGCGGATGGTCAAACTAGCTTCGCTTCTACATCGAACATTGTACACAATCAATGCGCTAGCGTCTCGCACAGATGTACAGCAAGATTTCCCGGCAATATTCCGTGAGCAAGTAAATTTGTTGTTTACGATGTGTGGTCGGTGCAGGTGCACCCTCTCAATAACGAATATTAAAGATAACACCACACGCACGCTCAATGTCGCTTCTTTCGCGATGGAGAAGACGCTTCCGCCTCTCGCGTTATATCGCGAGTATACACCGAATATATGCAATCGCTGAAGCAATGTCGCATCGTAGCGGTTTACGAAGAGCGGAATATATAATTTACAATCTATCATCAAGCCTCGGCATCGGTCATTATTCATCCAATTGTCAGCCTGTCCTAATGCGAGTATCGGTTTTATCTGTCCGCGAGTCGCGCCTCATCGCCGAGCGTTCGAGTTATCGCGAGCTATCGAACGAGCCAGCCGCACGAAGACGCTAATACTCCAAAGAGAGAACGAGCCGTACCGAAAAAGCACGCCTGCCAGATTGTGGATCGATTTCAAGTCAGTTCTCGTGAGAGCTCTCCCCCTTTAAAACATATATATATATATATATATATATATATATATATATATATGATACATATATACATATACATATATACGATGGGGATTTTCCGCGGAAGACAGGAAAAGAGAATTTGGCTAGCGGGATTGTGGGTGGATTAGGCGGAGGACCCTTTAGCAAATTACTTCTATTCGTCCGCGCGAAATAAGCCCGAAGTTTCGAGAAACGGGCGCGTATCCGCGCGTTTTCTTCTCCGTCTCGAGCGCCACCGCTCGAGACGACACTCCTGAAGACATTCATCACTTTAAATACCTTCTCGACTTAACAGCAGCTACGGCAATTGAAAATTTTCTTTCCTGCAACCGCCCGGGTGCTTTGTCTTCGATCGCACCATCCAATGCGCGAGAGCGACGGTGTGAGAGGTCACGATAACGAGTGCTGAACTTTTGTCTTAATGTAAATCGAACCGGCTCCAGCTGATTATGCATCGCCAGAGGCAGAGACGAAAAGAGACAGGGAGAGGATTAGAGAGAGAGAAAGAGAGAGACAGAGAGAGAGAGAGAGAGAGAGAGAGAGAGAGAGAGAGAGAGAGAGAGAGAGAGAGAGAGAGAGAGAGAGAGAGAGAGAGAGAAAGAGACACAGTTCGTGATATGCCAAGAAGAGCAGGATTGACAGATCAGCGGAACATCGTAATGTTCATCGACATGATTGTATGACTGATAATAATATGATCAAATACATTGATAACACGTAGATGATAAGTCCGAGAGATGGAGAAGGGGAGTTTTAATCACGACGTGTCGTCAGACTATTGCAAATGAAAAGAAGAGCAAGGGGGGAGAATGGATTTGCGCGGTGAGTTAACGGGCAGCGAAAATGAGAAAATGGCGATCGCGTAGAGCGACTGGTCACTCGACGTTCGCGGGAAATAAGAGATCGCACGCGTATTGCGCTCTCGTGTAAGCGGCGAGCAGAGGATTAAGCGAGAGGTGCGCTAATTGCGAATTGCGCGCGAAGGAAATCACGTTGACCGATGAAGCGACGTAACGTTGACGTTGAAGAGAAACCGATACGGTTTGGCTGACGCCAAACGGTGCTGTGTACGGCAATCCCACGTGTAACTATCACGCTTCACGGATATTTACTTCATGCATATGGGTAAATGTAAAATCAATAGACCGCGTGCTTTCTTTATGGTGGACAGGGTTGTGAGGGCTTGTCTTCTAGGTCGTGAAACGGTAGCCCGATCGCCCCAGACAGGCGGATATTAATAAAGGGAGTAACTGCAACTTTATACGCGAAAAAAATGTAAGCCAGCGACACGTCTCCATGAACGGGCCACGACAATAATAACGGAAGAAATAATGCAAACAATCGATAAGCGATTTGATTTTTCGTTCAACAAAGAGAGAGAGAGAGAGAGAGAGAAAGAGAGAGAGGATTAAGGAATGGCGCCTTTTATTCCCGCACGACGAGCTTCAGAAGTGCCTGCATCGCATTGATCCATGTGCTACGTTTCCTGAAACGCCTCCGCCTGCGAGTTAATTATAATCAACCCGTTTAAACGGAACTCTCGGTAGCCTTTTTTTTAAATGTCTTTAATATCCAGCATAAAATTACAAGTGCCATCTATGCTGAGATAGCACAGCACACGCGCGCGCGTATATGCTTGTATTTTTATGTCTTTTATTTTTAAACAGTCAACTGCTCGTACGCATCCGTAAGTCGATCGAGGGATTTGAGCGATCCGCGAGCAAAACTCCTGTGCGGGTGATTGTTTAACAAGGCCGACACTTAAATCTCGACAGCCGCTCGTAACGAACTCGATTGCAAGTTCGGCCATGATACGGTTGACGGCGAACTTGATATTGCTCTTGGCGCGATAAAACTCCGGGATTAAATCTACAATCTGTAACGCTAAATCTATGACTTACTTTCGGCGAATTTCCATTGTTTACGTCGCGACGGAAATTCATGGGCAACTGGCTTTTCCCGTTAAGATTATCAAGACCTTTCCAGTATGATGCAATTAAAAGTTTGTTGCAAACATGCACAGAATGCGGATGCGCGTTCCGTTCCGCTTCGGTTGGAATAAACGTGAATTCCACCTGAAGATCTTTCGCGATGGCGAATGAAGAGATTTCGTTGCGAAAAATTAACTCACGAACGAGAAAACGTTTGAGATAGCCTCCGCGCGGTAATCATCGATCACACCCGGTGCCGTATCTGTGTCATCTGGAACGATAAAAACTTTGAAGCGTAAACCGTATGCGGATTGGCCGCGCTCAAGCAAAAGCAACGACGAAACCGAGGGAGGAGCAATAATCTGCCTCCTTCCGAATTCGCGAAATCTCAAATTCCACATTGCAAATTTTTACCTCACCTGGATTATTTCATCTCTTCGCCGGCGCTACCTTGCCCGTCCGCGTATGTTACGTTTACCTATGTGAGCTGACAAAAAAAAGGAAAAGGAAGAGTCCAGCGCGTTTCAGTAATCCACGATAGATCACGAAGCGGATGAACGGAAACATTTTCGTGCATACGGCGAATATCATCTGCATAAAACTCTTCGACTGTTCATGTGATGTCACGCTCAAATCGACTTATATCGATTAATTCTCATTGCAGCAAATTGATCGCCGCGCCCATATTACCTTGTACAAGATACAATTTTACCTAAAGAGAAGAAAAGAAGAAAGAAGAAATAGCAGAAGTAACAGCGTAACGCACAGTGGCGCTGCAAGTGCACGCGCCTGAAGGCGTACACACGCATACACACGATGCAGAAAGATAATCTAGAATTGATCCAAGAAGAGGCATTGGAAGACAAGTTCCTGAGAAAAATATCGTAATGAGGATTAATTAAGAAGCGAGTAATGCGAGGCATTACACAGGGAGGCATTTAACTTCCGTGGAAAGATAAAGGGAGACAAATAGAAATCAAAGTTTATATCGGTATCCGAGGGAAAGAAAGTAGCCGATTCTATTAAATGCCGCTGATGAAACCGGGTCAGCGATCTCATAAAGGGACCCCGAATTCAAGGACGGCCGATTTCCCATCACTGCCTCGCGAATGATCGGCATCGTGGATGTTCCGTTTTTCGCGAATAATACCTATTTTGTCCCTTCTTTATCGCGCATCTGATAAAGGCCAATATAAATCGACTGTGTGACGGTAGTGGTAGTAGAAAATAACATAATGGTTCCATCCTTAGGCAACGATAGGGCCGGGGAACGATCTCATCTCGTTGCTTATACATAGGCCATGATAATCTTGTATTTTGACTGGCCGGAAGGGAGCATTGGGCGTTTTGTATTCTGTAAACAAAGAGCGCACATCGCAGCGATTTGTCGTAAATTATATGGGAAACTTGTTCGGAATAGATAAAAGGAATGGAGAGAGAGAGAGAGAGAGAGAGAGAGAGAGAGAGAGAGGCGTACTTTCTTCCAAAGTTCGACATTTGCATTTGTATCGTTTCCCCTCGCGCTTTACCGAAATCTTAAAAATGCGGCGGATTTATCATCCGATAAGAATTTCCGCTCATATGTCATTCCGGTTACAAAACCGTTTTTATCTCATTGAACCTTGCGCTATTGTTAGCAGCGGCATAACCAGCGTAATGACCACTAGAGCGATAAAGACCGCGGTTTCGTTCCGCAGATTACAATTGAAAATTCAAACGGGGCTCGTGCGAGTTCTTTGCGGACTTGTAACATCGCAGACGCGATTAATCTCCTTTTGTAAACTCTTATCACTTAGACCCTTAACGATTAATGCGCTGGGTTCCCATTTGCGTAAGATAAAAAGAGATCTTTCGTCGACGCAATTGAAATAAAAATTTATAGAACGACGTTCACGTGATTCCGCAGCTTCTTCCCCTTTGCTCTTCCTTTCCGAAGAATTGGAAACATCACTCGCACAATCACTAATCGAATCGCGAATCGGAGCGTTATTTGTAGATAAATAACGTAATTCCAGATAAATAGCGCGCGAATTCATCCCGAAGGCATCCCGATACATCGAAAGTGTGCCATGGTCCCGCTCTAAGTAATTGACTCCTCCTGATTTTTCCTCTTCTCGTGCATCGACAATGCGGAACATCTATGTCGCGAGGAAAAAGATAAAAAGAAGAGAAAATGAAAGGAAAAAAAGAACGGGAAAATAAAATAAAAACGAAAGCGAGACTCGCACAATTGGCATAGCGCGGCGCGGCGCGCCAAGATCTGGCTTCAACATCGTCGAGACGTCGCGTCGCCTCGTGTCCGGCGCCAAAACGTCTGTATATCCTGCCGTTACTCGTTACTAAAAACGGGCAAACTCGCCTGACTAAAAGCAATAAGAAGGAGAGGGAAGGAACAAGAGGGAGAGTGCAGGATGGAAGGAAGGTAAGATCGCGCCAGATCAGGCTTGGTAAGCCGTAGTCGTAAATCTGTGGAGCTCACCCCCATAGCTCCTTTGGCTCTCTACGTCTCCCTCTTAACTCCGTTATCTCTGTTTGCTCCACCATGAACCTGAGCTCGACTCGGATTACGCGTTTTCGCATAGCAGCACATACTATCCCAACGGATCCCCCCAATCGACTTTCTCACCTACGATGGATCGCAGCATCTTCGTGCATGCGGATCTCGATATCTGTCTCGCTTCTCTCCGATCAGCTCTCTCTTTTTCTCTTTCTCTCTCTCTTGCGCGCGTGCACGACATTGTTTAAATGTCTTTATTCAAGTATCCGATATCGTTAGGCGTATTTTTCGCTTCTTTGCCATCGCGCAAAGTAGCCGCCGCTTTCCCATGGATAATCAAAATAAAATCTACGGCAACGGCATGGGCTTATTTTTTTCACGAACGAAACGCTCGGCGCGTTTCAGTGAAATGTCGCTGCTTCAATGCGCACGCCGGCAATGATACCATTATCAAATTTTCAATCGTGACACACTCGACACTTTTTATCGAGCGGTCGGATATCCCGACAGATCTGCGCTGATATTCATTATGACGCCATGACACAGTCATCGATTTCCGGTTTGATATGTCGCACGTTCCGTCGCCGGATTGCCATTCAGCTAGAAATGCATTCCGCGCACGTTACGCTGCCATTAGAACGTAAACTCAATGCCAATAGCTGATTACACGAGCGTCCCGCCAATGGCCTGGACCTTTCGCCCGCAGTTCGGTTCGTTTTATCGCTGATATCGACTCACCGTGACCGGAAATCACGCTTGGGTCCACTCTGACCCTGCCACCTTACCCCTTTGGCTCTTTCGCTTGGACAAAAGTCTTCAGGATGATATATCGCGATAATTCTCCGTTCCTCCCTCTTTCTTTCTCTCCATCTTTCTTTGTCTCTTTTTCTCTTTGTCAATTGGATTATGTATGATACGATGCGACTGATTATTTTATACGATAGTTTTGTGATAGATAGAAACTGATTCGACTGAGTTTTTCTTCGTGTTCTCCATATTGATTAAAATAGTTGTTTTCTTTTTCGTGCTATTAATACATTGCCATCATTAATGCATTAACCGCTGTGTGCGATGGTTAATATGTTGATATGTTAGCGTATGCTAGCGTATGCTGACGCATTAATTGAACGGGAAAAGATGTGATGCGAAACATATATTCACTTTTATCATCCGCAATTTACTAATTGATAATTATACATCGCCTGCTCTACTCGACATTCACATTTAATCTCTATTGTAATATCATGAATGATATATAAAATATGGATGCATGTTTAAATGTTTAACACGACCGATGCGAGAGCTGCTGTATGAGGCCATAATAAAATCAACTTTTTTCTCAAGTTAAACTAGTGGCAAATAATTAATCGTACATGTTTATCTGCTACATTTGCTTGCGGATAATAATGACAATAACTGTGATTGAAATATTGTGTGTAAGCATAAATAGCATTTCAAACGGGACGATTCAGAGCGAATCGTTGGTAATATCGTCAGACAACCGCCGATTAATGTGAAACGTTGGTGTATACATAACGGTAAAAAGCCACCGAACCGCTAAAATCTTGAGATACAACATTGTTGGAAACCTATCGCTGCAGTTAACGCTTTCGTCGATATAATATGCATTCTTGCAGAAATAAATACTGCTAAATTCTCCAATAGCGATCAATTGCGCACAAGGTTGGATAAGCATCGTCATATCACATTGAATTTAATCAAATACGAAATCCGAGACTGCACGAATAGCAGAATACGCAAAAAAAGGGCTTGAATTTTTCACGAAATATGAGAAAATATGCAAAAACACATGTTTGCAAGAAAAAAAATACCAGACATTGGTCACCGTTACTGAGAGTCGGTGTCATAAACGTTAACTTCTAAAGTTAAAATCAAGTTAAAGGTTAAAAATCGATGTTGAATTATTCCCGAGACGAGAAATCTGAACCAGGAGATAAAAGGAGACAAATGCTCGAAGGAGCAACCTGACAGGACCAGAACGATATCTAATGCCTGCATTTCATATTTTATATTTATCGTATAATCCTTTTTTTAAATTGCCAGAAAACATCTTAATTTCTTTCGAGATTATGCCATCAGTTGATATATTTAGTAGGAAATACCAGTATAAAAAGGAGGAAAAAGAATAAGAGATACTTATGATATCTTTGCGTATGCTGTGATTATTATATCCTTATTTATATCATATATTAATATTATATGTTACATGTAATAATAAATAATAATAAATATAATAAAAATGATCGATAATTATGATACAACACGGTATAACGTGCTATAATTACAAACGTAACATATTAGAAACGAATCAGAATTACAGCGCGCTTCAATTAGATCGCGCTCAATGCCGTCTGTCGCCAATAATGCGGCTAGGCAAATCGCAAGATCGACATTTCACCACCGAAAGTTTTGTTTCCTTCGGCAAGCTAAGCAGAGAGAGGTTTAATGAAATTAACTTGGAACTTTTCTAATTAACTCGCTGTAGGACTCACTCTATCCAAGGGACACGGTTAAATATATCGCGGGATCTCAATAGACTTGTTATGATCGGTTAATGAGCTGAGATAGTTATCGCGTTAGCGAAAAAATCTTCCTTCAAAATAAGGTGAAAACATTCTCGGGAACGATCGCAGTATTCGTAATGTTGTGCGGTACCCAATAAAAACAATGCATCTAATAGATAGATAATAATGGAATCGTACGTTATATTTACTATGATCTGCTTAATTTATATATAATTGTCAGAATTAGATTTATTTCAAGGAGAAATTTTGGAGATATATATATAATGGATATATATATGGATATATATATATATATATATATATAATTTAGCAACGATCGAATGACATTAGATACGTAAAATACGTTCAACAAGATAATTGCAATAATTATAGTGATCTATGTACACGCTTGTTTACGCAAGGACATTTGAAGGACGGAATGAACTCATGTAAGGATTCGAGAAGGATAGAAAATAACTTCTGCAATCAGAAGAAAAAATCCAGCAAAATATCCTATTAGTAGAAGAAAAAAAGCCGCCGCGATATCGGACAGTTCAAGTATGTCCGAATTTTCGTCGTCGTCAGATTTCTCGTAATACCTCTCGTGATACAACACCGCTAGATTTGACCAAAACCTGATAAGACCGGCTTGGACAAGCACTTGAATCTTGTAATTAAATTCCTTCAAGTATGGAAAGCCTGTCCACGTACCAAGAGCTAACGGATAAGTGCCCAATGTTTGTTTTATGACATGAATGTTTTTCTCCGAGGACTTGTAGTGGACGTCTGTCAGATTCAGCATCACGAGGAGAGCCAGAGTGCTGTTCCTCCCTTCTTTGAGATCCATGAGTTGCTTAATGTAAGACTGTTTGTTGAAGACGATGTACTTGTCATGAATCGCTCTTATGATTTGCTCATGTTTGTCGGTCTCGTTGTACACATGCAGCAAGTCCAGAAACTGTTCGAGTCCGCCCAATGTCAATCCGGAATCGACTAATTCCTGCATGGAGTCTATCTGTTCATCCGTTGTTCTTATCAGCTGATCGGCCAGTGAACCTAGATAAAACTGCGTGAGGAAGAAGCCCAATATGGCCCAAGATATAAATTGGAATCTGCCGGAGGTCCTCGTCGGTTGGCGCTTGATCGAGATTCCGAGAAACAACGCGATAATGTCTAGGAGGGAGATGTCGCGGACGAAGAACCTCGCGAAGCCGCCGATGACGAACGTGCAGATTATCGTATACCAAACATTCGGACGGAACGAAGATATCAAGCCACGCAGGGATACGTTTGGCAACTTGGGTACCAACCATGCAACATGCACCACCCCATAAGATATGGTATATTGCGTTTCTGCGTTGGGATACCAGATCAGACCACCGAACACTAAATCGTCAGTGGCGTTGTTGAGCCTCAAATGCAGCTCTTCTTGGACCATGTCGCTGTCGGTCCCCTCGAGTATTTCCCTGCTCAATTGGATCCCCATGCTGCGTGCAATTTCCTCCACCATCCAGCCTTCGATGCCGCCGAATACCAGCTGGTCCGAGACAGCTTTGTCGTTGATAAACGAGTATGCGTACGGGAAATGGTCGAATATCGCCGCGTTCATCGACGTGGCAACCACGTCGTGGACCGACTTGCTTTCCACGAAGTTCCATCGAATCGCCGCATCGGCAATTCGTTCGCATCTGCCGAGCAATCTCGGCTTCGCAGGTGTGTAAGATCTGCCGATCCGGATCGCGAAGCTTTCGGCGAACAGAACTGTCTCGTCTTCGAGCGACGCCAATATCGCGAAGTCCAGAATCGATCGTAACCACATCCCTTGTGTCAGCAGGCCAGCATCGCTCAGGAAACTCTCTTGATCGTCGAATGAACTCGTTAGCACTATTGTGAAATTGCAATCGCGTCCGCAGTAATTCGCGAAGGACAAATCGCCGTCCTCGAGAGCGACCGCGCTGTCCAACAGGATAACGACGTTCGTCGACGAGATGTCGTCGTACTTCGGCGTGGTATCCGTCAAATATCTCGCG
This sequence comes from Eciton burchellii, assembly GCA_020341155.1. Lineage (NCBI taxonomy): Eukaryota > Metazoa > Arthropoda > Insecta > Hymenoptera > Formicidae > Eciton > Eciton burchellii. Next base: position 2,630,212 of record JAHMML010000012.1, on the reverse strand, counting down.
TCCAGTAGATAGACGGAGCTGCTGACGTGTAGCTGTTTCATCAGCGTTTCCACGAAATCCGCGGCGCTCCGCGGCACTTCCGGCAGCAAGAGTGATATCGGGTCCGGATCCTCGAAATATTCGTCGATGAATACACTCGCGCAGGGTGCTAATGTCGACGATATGTTGGATTGGGCACTTTCCATTGGACCTTTCGCGAGGGTGATGAGTTGCTCGGCCTGCAAGGATTGTATCACGATGGCACGAACGGCGAACATCAAGATGACAAAGAGGAGACAGCGCAGATGGTTCTCTGATCGATTAGAGTCGAATGAGCCCAATTCGCGCATACTGTCACTCGTCCAGTCTTAACTTCGCTCCGGAACGCGAGTGGACTGGCGTGGCCTGCTAGGAACATTGGTTCCGCGAGAGAATATTAAAGTGCGTGCTATCTAAACGGATAAGCTCGAGGAGTGTAAATATTACTCGCCTCTGCGTTTGCATAGGGACGACCTATCTGTCATTTACTTTCGCGACACGCGAATTTATATTTATTCACAGTATGTACCCTGCGCGTGCATTTTGTGCATACACGCGCGCGTGGCCCTTTCGCAAAATGCGCTCGGAGTATCGCGGACCACATGGCGAAGTCCATTCTGAAATCGTTCAATGCGGGTCGGACGAATTCGATCTGGGTTCTTCGGCATCGCGAGAGTCGAGGCAGCGGCGATGCACACGCGAGCATCGATCGCGTCTCACGCGTTTTCGACGGCTTCACGGCTCTTATGCAAATATTCGCAAATACACACGATACCTGAAAGGAAAAAAAAATAGACATATATGTATGTATGTATGTACACGGTCATGCGATCCTGACATTAAACCGCGTTCGCTATCACGACATCGCACCGTGACATTGCGCGGACGCACTTGCCCGCGTTAGCCTAGCACCGATCTGAATTAAAGTGTGCATTTTGCATTCGCATTCGGTCCTCCGGACCGCAAGGGCGACGGATGGGGGAGAAGGGTAGAGGGAGACCCTATGGAAGTGCAATGCTAAATGGACGCTTCTTGTTCTTTCACGTTTCAGAGCTTTCGTCAGGATTCTGTGCTACTGTTGTCCCAGACGTGTGAAACGGCGATATCAACCGGCATTCAGGTGTAAACCGAGTCAGGTGAGTTCGGATTATGTTCGCATCTCATTGCGCGTTGCTTTAAATGCTCTTCATCCAGTTCGATAAAGCGGAATATCGCGACTTGCAGAGCCGCGGTTACCGAGATCGATCTCGAGTATATTTATATATATAAATATATATAAGTATATATAAGTATGTATATAAATATATAAATATAAATATATAAATATAAATATAAATATAAATATATAAATATATATATATATATATGTATTTATATCGCTAGTGCGATGTTGTCGTACATTCATCAGCGGCACTGCGATCAAAACGAAGATAGGAAGGCGGTTTATTGAACACGAATATGACTCCGGATCCATGCTGAAGGCGATCGAGATAACGATCGATTTTGGACCGATATGCTGAGTGATTGATGTCACGCATGCATTAAAGAAAATCATTCGATCCTTTAGCCAGTAACATAACACGTTACATTCGCGTATTATTATTAATTACATAATTAGATTGACCGAATAAGCACGTATATTGTAACCCGGAGCATTGCGATTGATACACCGAACATGTAATTAGAGGCTCGGAGAAAGCGGATCCGAGAAAGAGAAACGAACAATTCTATAGCTCCGAATGATGACGTTTCACAGATGACAGATTATATAGAGGAGACGTCATGAATGACAAAACATACACGTGCATACACACCCACACACACACAGCCGCGCGCACTTGCTAGGAAACCTTCCAAGTAGCTTCCGTGTAATGCCCATTATTACATCATGTCGATCAGTAGTTGGCAATAGGATGCATCCCCTACATCAATTTCGATGACTGTACAATAAACGCTCACGTGATGCCATAAACGGAAACGGGTACAACGCTCTCGGATGAAAGAGCGGAAGGGCGAGAATGCCCGAGGGGAAACGGCGCGGTCTCGTTAGTAGTTAGAGGGGGATGACAGAAGGATCCACTTAGCTCTTATCATCAGGTATCCAGTATGTTGCTTTTTTCAGAAGCACGCATCCGGACGGTACTCCGCGTATTCGCTTCATCACGTGCGGGGAAGCCGGGAAAATTCCGGCGAGCGAAGCTACATTTAACAACGGGATACCATCGCGAGCTGATCGCCGATCGTTGATCGTGGAACTCCCCGAAAGATCATCCCGCTCTATTTTTGCTTGCCCCTTCTCCCTCTCCATCCCTTAATACAGCATAGATGAAGCAGCACTTTCCGGCTCGATCGCTTCGATCCGAGCGAATTACGAATCCTTGCGCCCATCGTCCAAGGCTCTTGCATATCAAAGAACAACGAACGCCAACGAATACCAACGCATTCCCGTAAAATATGAGCCCTCGGTATGTTCTTATCAGTAGATGTCACACACATCAGTAGATAAACACGTATTTTGCACGTGGCACTTCTTCGTTATCTGACAATGCACTCTCTCGATGCAACTGCTACTTGATTGCCCGCAACTTTCATTTTCCGTAGTGTTTCCTGATCTCGAGATTTCTTCAGACAAAAAATTACATTTTATGTATATATGTTATGTACATATGTGTACACACACACACACACATATATATATATATATAAAATGCGCGCTTGATAAGATGAATATGCCGAGACACCATGGGGTGATAGACAGGGTGAGAAGGAAGCAGCGTAGAAAACGCGTTAGAGGCGAGCATAAAGCATGCGAGAGTACACGCAATCGCGAGCGAGTGGTCGTAAGTTTTCCGTAACAGCAGCTTCTATTAGCGTAAGGATGCGATCCGAATGGCAAATCGGAACTTTAATGAGAAACGCGGAAATGCGCGCTATTCTTTGCCCGATCTTACTGCGTTCTTCGTGCGAGAGAAAGCCGATGCTTTTAAAATCCGCTCTGTACAGTCTCCACCGTAAAATCTCATGACTGTGCATCCGAACAGATAAAAGTTCGCCCGTGCAAACTCGACGTATTGTTTGGAGAACATAAAGCTCCGGCAATATGAAGATTGCCAGCGACTATAAACGCTCGCTATAAACAGCGCTCGTCGACTTTTCGATACGTTCCTCTATCGGGACTGTTCCTCCTTCGGAGCGTGTGTAAAAATATTTCCTAATTTTCATATTTCCGCTTCACATCCGGGTAAACTCTGTGTTTACGCGAGCTCCGGGCGGCCGTGTGGCTGTTTAAATATTTCACTCACACCCTTTTAACGCACGGTGTGCACGAGGAGAAAGCAAATGGAGAAGAATTCGAGTGCGAAAAGATGAAAATTTAAAATCTCGCTCATATTTATAGATGTCCCTGCATGCAATGCATTTTTCTACAACGCGATGCGTTTGCGTTTACACGCAATGTAAGCTCGTGTAAAGTTCAGCTTCCTGTAAACCGATTGATTTCCGATGATTGTATGCGAATGCAACACAGCCGCCGAAGTAACGTTTCCCAGAAAGAGAAAACGGGCTAGCAGGTCGCAAGGGACGAACGCAACGCAATGCATTATATCCATATGAGAGAAAAAAAAGGAGGGGGGGAAGAAAAAAAGGATCAAAATAAACGTGCGACCTCGCACTATTTCCGATAACCTACCGGGATACTTTTAGTTTCGTGGCCGTGTTAGCCCGGGGTCGCGCGAACGCAACCATAAAGGTGAGAGAAGACAAAAATAAGGAACGCCATTTGACCTTGGGGAATTCGGCGTCCGATAGAGCAAACGAGAAAACTCTGCCCGGTCACTGTCCCACGAGACAAGACAGCGAAAGATAAAGTGCAGAAAACTTTACGATTGCTGCCTGCCTCTCTCTCTCTCTCTCTCTCTCTCTCTCTCTCTCTCTGTTCCCCTTTTCTGTGAATTACTGTGTGCGCCGTGAGTATCGTAAAAATCGTCCATTCTCGAAAGCAACGTTATATGTACAAAACATTGCTACGCACAAGAAAATCGCTAATTACTCTCGATATCGATATCGAGACGTCGAGCCATCGGCGAACATTACGAACGACCACTCTTAAAGAAGAGAAATCTGGCGCAATACTTGGCGGTCCGCTCTAGCCGGTCTCGCGCGTCTTATCCGGATTGTGAACCGCGCAAAAGCCGAAATCCGACTCGTTCGCACTCGTGAACGGTGACATTCTTTCCACGGCTGGGCGAATATTGAATTATTTGCTTTACGGCTAGGAGCTATCGAAAAACCGTTTAACCGCCCATAGACCCTCTCTCTCCCCATTCAAGCTGAGGTTGTCTCTTCGACCGCACTGTTCGCACGATTCGGCGCAAAGCCGTGAGTACACGGGGTATGAGCGTGAAGTGTAAAGCTTGTCGCTGATCCGTGGCGACCTTTAAAGGGAAGCAGCGAGCGCGGAGAGACCGGGTTGCGTTTGAAGCGAAACCGATGGATCGATTGTCCCTAGGACGACGACAGGAGAGAGCCTGCCGATGGATAAAAGTGTTCGGCTCTCTTCCGCGAGAAAACAAACGGCAGCGACCGTTTTAAGATTGAAATGCCTATAGTATGCGGATCGATTCAACGGTGGTGGAACGATCGCGACGCTGCGAGCGAGCGAGCGGGCGAAAGCGAAAGGTCGCGATAACGATCATCTTTTAGGTATTCGCGCGGCTGGCTCCGATCGGAAGACCTTACGTTGCCGATTAAATTATTGAAAGGGATTTGAGACATTACGTCTCAGCCACGGGCATTTTTCATTGCCATATCGGAGAACTCGCGGGGGATGAATGCGAGATACATTGATTAATTCTAAAAGTAGAAGGCGGAGAATGCACGATCCTGGCGCAGCTTGGCAGAGCGGTGTATCGGGTGCGGGTCAAATGGCATTGGGACGACCGGGCATTAAATTCTGCGTAAATTTATTGTCTCCGCTAGTTACTCGAGCAACTCGAGCAACGTAAATCCGTTTTCGTTCAATCGAAGGACGCGCTCCGTTTCCAGGGGAACGAAGCGAAACGCGGTCGAGTTTTGCACGCTGATAAATCCGTATTCTAGAATCTATACTATAGAGCGTATCGAGTCTTCATCTTCTACGAGATGACCACGAACGACGAAGGATAAATAACATAATAACAGAAGGCATTGTTCTGTTTTCAGTATATTTCCGGAATGGCAGCGGGTGGGCAAGCGAGCAACGTGAGTTACAGCAGCGTCAGCCAGAGCAGCGACGGCGGCGTGTGCGCGACCGGAAGTGCACTCCCCAGTGGCGGTATGTGACGTCACACACCGGCCCGATCGGGGCCACGTCGAGAGCGGGCGATTCGGTTTCGCGACGCGTGATCAAAAGCATTGGTGGATCAAGCTTGCGAGCCGAAGCCGGCGAGGATCGCCCCATGGAACCCGACCTCAGCCTGACCTTGAGGAAAGACCTCGGAGAAAGTCCGAGGAAGAACTCCGGGGAACACGAGCACAGGCGGTATATCGTGGGGGTACCAAGAGGTAGAGGGTGCCTCTAAAACTATGCACGATCGAGAAGTAAAAGCAATCGCGAGCGAGATGCGGGACAGGGTGGGACGAGTGAGCGCGTATTCTGTGATGTCTACGTGCTGATAGAACGTAGAACGCGTACTTAATCGCGGACTCGGTAAAAGCTTGCAAATTGCCGTGATTAAGAGTCCGAGTCATCGGACCCACGCCCGCGTAGTCGTATTAACGCGCGGGCGAGCGTCTCTCGCGAGTATACACCGTATATTCCGTCATCCCTTGAGGAGAACCTCGTAAGAACCAACGTGGTAAAAATCAGGCTGCGACTCCGGTCAGCTCCGGGCGTAATGCGCCGCAAGAGACTGAACTTATATAGATCTGTCTATCTATAGACCGCTATCCGTGTTAGATCTTAAAGGAAAGATATCCTTTCACGTGTGGCATTCGAATGCGCGTGCGACCTCTTTCTTCCTCTCTTCCTCTCTCTCTCTCTCTCTCTCTCTCTCTCGTCTACAGACTGGTTGCACCAATTATGAGTCAACGCTACCTCCGATTAGTCCAATTTTCTGGAACCATTTGTATTAACGGATAGGATTAAAGGAACGACAGCGAGAAGAGTCGATTCGACGATAATCAAGCAGTATTATCGGTGCAATCGAGGCTAATTGCATGAGACCAATCTAAATATCCGTGAGAAATTACGACAGATAGATATGATTATTATCCGATGGGATTCGCTCGATAGTAGAAGGAGAAGCAGGGAAACACACGCGGCTGGGTATAGACAGTAAGCGTAGGCATAAAAAGAATTTTTGAACAAGACATGTTCCACGAGCAATTTATATTTTATGCGCTCCTTTTGAATATAATGTACATATACGCCAGTAGTATTGCAAGGACGAACGGTCATGTATATCGAATGACTTGAAAGCAGAAGAAGAAACAATTAACAAGTAAGAAAAGTTAAAGGAACAAGTATTTTGTTCCTTGCTCCTCGATTCGTATTATGCTTTATCGTGCAATATTTCCAGATGGAAGCGCTCTTCTGAGTATCTTCTTTTAATATCATCTTGACGATTCTTCCAATAATCAATGGGAGTGTTGGAAATTCTCTTTACAAGATAACTGCTGCTTTTTGTCGCGGTAAAGACCTAAACAACCTTTTAATCAGCGATCCGATGAAATAGCCGATTTAATGACACCAGTACGACATTTTTTCGACAAGGGCTTTCATTCTTAAAGTAGAAAATCTTGAATGTTTTTACTTGAATCTACTTGTTTACATTATGACGCTTTTAAAAAAAGATATTCGTGTCCTCTGATCGCCGAGTCTTGTTTCTCTATCGTTAGATACTTTCCGAGATACATGATCTGTTCACTTGTTGTGTGAAATGTCTTGTAGATACGAAGTAAGTTGGCGGAATCTACTTGAAAAGTAGTGTTCATATCGGTGTGAGCACTTGATGGTTACGTTAACACGTTATAAGACTAACGAGTATTAAGATCTCGTTAACGCCTTATCGAGAAACTTTACGTTATAGTAAATCAAGTCTAATACGATTACAAGCGGTCAATCGAGAGATTTCTGGCGATACATCATTAAGATCTCAATGCACGAGTTCATTATTATCCTCGTTGAGAAAGAGACAAATCGTCGGTTTCGTTAGTTAATCTCACGATGCGATTATTCGGTGAACATATATATATATATATATATATACACACACATATATTATATATTATATATATATATATATATGTTGTATACGGAATTGACGATGTTATTTCGGTCCTTAAATTCTATCTAGTGTTTTTGCATGCAGGCAGTGAATGAAGGTCAATTATATGAAATATATGAAGTAGTAAAGTACCTAAATTCTCCTTTGATTCCTTTATTTATCGATACCGTTTTCAAGTAGTCCAATCTCCTGTTTTTAATATCTGTGCGAATCGGCATTTCTCGATGCAGAAATTGTGAAGATGTTAGTGGGAAGGTTCTATAAGATATTGTAAAACGATAAGTGAAAACGTAGGAAGTGATGCGAAAACGAAAAGTGACAGAATCGCACGATCGTTCTTTACTTTTTTTAAAAAAAAGCACCAAAAGACTAAACCGTTCCTCAGTTGCGAATGCCGTCTAAGTAATCATTGCGACGAATAGGAAGAATATTACTTTGTAATGAATTCATAGTCTTTTCTGTACAAAGATACAGTCTAGATTCTCAAGATTGCACCTCAGTATTTCCAGGAACTGTATCTGTGACCTACTATCCTTTATAATAAAATAACGTTAATAATAACAAGAGTACGATTTTCTATCTTTGTGTCCCCCACTTTCGTAGAAGAATTCCCTTCATCCCCTTTCATCCCCGAAACAGGAAACAAATCGCTTGGAGATAATATATTCCTTCGTTTTTGAAACCTTAATTTACGCACCGCCAATTCCATAATATTTTTTCAAAATATATCTATTTTATCCATCGTATGTTCGTAATTACTTCTTATACATGTATTAGATTACGTTAGATAATTTAGTTTCTAACAAAATTTATCTAGGGGAATTCCAACCGCATGAATTGATAGTTGAGTGTTTGTGACATCAATCATAAAAATAAATATTACGTTGAATCGAGAACTTAATTCGACTATTCGATAGTACTTGAGAATCATCAGATGTTTATCGATACGAGTCGATCGATAAGTCGTTGGAGAATCCCTACATATGGTACGTGAGCCAGAACGATGCTGGCTTTAAAATCTGCACAAAATCTCTTCGAGCAGAACAAAAATACTCGGCTATAAAATCCGTCGAAGCTGGATCACCGGTCGCAATAAAAAAGATACTTGCATAAATGCCGGACACTACTACTATCTGTTACGCGTATTCTCGATGCGTTCGAAGACCCGCCCGCATGAATCCGCGCGCAGTTAATGAAATATACGCGGGAAAATCGATCAATTGCATGCGCAACAAAACGCGAAAATGCCATGACGCTTTGTGTTCTTTTTCTTTTTTTTCTTTCCTTCTTTCACATCGCCATGCAAATCCGTTTGATAGACTTGATATTTAAAACGCACACGCGGAAGGTCGCTTTGCCGGAGAGACCCGCGCGCGGCTGCACACATTGCAGAGACCCGATTCATTTAGTCGGCAAGCTTGTTAACACTTCGCCCGTTTACCTTTTGGTGTTCAGGGAGTCAATTGTGTACGAGGCGGGTTTGTTCAATGCATATTAAAAGCGCTGTTGCGCATAGAATTAATCTAACGCAAAAGTACAACGCGCGAGTTACTCTCGTACGAATGGAATATTCGGTGTATAATTTTGATTCTATGAGATAAACAATTATAAACAATTTGCGTTAAACGCCGCGTTAATTCGGTTTCGCCGCTTACGCGACGTGCCTTTAACCGATGCCTTAAATTTTCACACTTCCCTCCTCATTCCTATAATAACTAATAATAAACTATTTTAGATTAATTTTAGAGACATTTGAAGATCTAGAGATATGAAGATCTAGATTTGAATACCGCGGTTTTAAAACGTTACCCTCAATATGATGTCATGTGATACGGCGGAGCAGTCAATTTCAATTATTTCGATAAAAAGAGATTATTTTATAAGAATCAGTTTTAATTTCTCGCTTTCCTTTAGTCGTTATTTTTTTTCCTTTTTTTTATTGATCTCTTCGTTTGCCTTTTTTCCTGTCCAACCATTTCTCTCGGGATTACATTTTATTTTCATAGATTTTATCATTCCGATTGTAAACATTGTTTTTCTCTTTCTGTCGGTTCTGTCGGTTCTCTTGTCAGTTTTATATGAGATTACTCTGATTACGCGCAGCTTTCATCGTTTCTCACTTCATATCCTGATTGATTATTCCGATAATTCCAATAATTCGTCGAGTTTAAGATCTTTTCTTATAGACAAGATTGATTACGCAGTTTATTCTGGCTGTCTGTCAAGATAACTTGATTTGATAGTACGAACCTGATCATTTCTATCTTGATGAAATTCCACGACGAAGAATGATCGCTTTCCCTTGTTTTGTGGATCACATTCTGTAGTTTCAATTTTCGCGAGAGTATTTTATTTGCATGACGCGCAAATACTCGATATCAACGATTATTTTTTTCAAACCAACTGTTAACTCTTATACTTTCTATGTTTGCTGGAAACTAATCCGAGCATGCGCACAAGACAGTTGAAAATTCACTAGATTAAATGTAAAGTTGATTCGATATCGCATGAGAGTATTTCATGTGACATCATCAATTCGACTGAAATAATTATTGTTTCTTTTTGTCAAGATGATAAGATCAACCGCGTGCGGTCGACGATATGAGAGAAACCGAAAAGACATGATCGATGAAGATTAATTTTAAGTTTCACGATTGTCGGTCTCTCATAACCTGAAAACTGTATCTGAAACTTAGCACTTCATTTTTTCGGCGGGAATCTCCGAAGTATCCATTTCAATCGAATCAATTTGAAAATGACGCCGAACATATTGAAAAGTAGTTTAGAGAATGCCTCTTTCAACATTATATTTCAGGTATGCCGTGAAACGTGCCTCGAATTTCCACGAATGATGAAATTATGCGTTTAACGTGGCAAAGATGAATTAATGGATTAGCTCCAAAAGATTTCGATTGTTTTCCAGTAATTTCATCGCCATTCTTTACAGTAGTTAAATCTATTTATGCACAAACTCCTTAGGAATAATTTTCTTTCGAATGATTAGAGAATAATTGTCATCTGCTTAATGAATGTTTCAAAGAGATTTTTTTTCAGATATTTTGCCGCTGCGTCACATTTGTTTTAAATGCATTTGTTGTCCGGCATGTAGGCCAAGCAGTTTTAGGTGTCATTAATGTAAGACTGCTGTTATTGGAGTCTATGATACTATTCCTATCACGAGAACCATTCATGAGAGCATGTCTAACGAATACGGCAGAGCACAATTGGGCTCAAGTTGTGAATCTACTTTGGCTAACGTTAGTCTCTTCATATTTTTATAATGTAACTGATGATTATTTTCTCTTTAATAAGATTATATAGTCTAATTAATATTTTTTAGAGTGCCTATATGCATTATAATGTCCCTTCTGTTTGGATACATTTGGTTGTTTTTACTTTCTACTACTGAGGCATTGCCATTATATTACACATTTGCAGTTTGGTCGGTTGGACTATCATGTATCATAGAACTGTCTTCTCTAATTGTCCAATTAGTCGCGAGCGCATTTCTGTTTGTTAAACTTAAAGTAAGGCAACAAGAGAAAAAAGTTTAAGAGTTTTTATAACAATAATTTTTGCAAACACCTTTATTTTTCTAGATAATTCTGGATACCATCATGATTGCTATTCGCACTATGACATTTGTTCCGTTGATATTGTATCATCCAGAAAATGCATTACTTGCCTTTGGCATAGCTCAACTCGTTGCCGCGATATTCTACACAACTAGTCATTATGTATACTTCCATTATTATATTGTAAAGTTAAACAAATGCACACAGAAACGAAGAATGTCGTTAAAAGATAGTAGCGATGAATATGTAGTGAGAGAATTTCCTTTTCGTAGCCTAATTGACTTTTTACCAGGTCAACTGGAGAATAATGTATGTATTGTTTTAATAATGTATAAATTGTTTTTTTTAATTTTATCATTATTTCTTAAAAAACAATACAATTTTTATTTTTTAGGACTCACATCTTGATAGAAAGTTAACTGTTCTCACGTGGAGCTTCTTTAGACAAGGAATATTAAAGCAAATTTTAACGGAAGGCGAAAGATTGATTATGACTATAATGCCAGTATTGACATTCACAGAACAGGTACGATACATCAATGTATATTATGATATGATAATTGAATATTATACATATGTATATATAATGTATAATTTTTATTTTTTTTTATTAGGGTATTTACGAGGTTGTGAATAATTTGGGCTCGCTAGCTGCCAGATTTATTTTCCGTCCAATTGAGGAAAGCGGATATTTTTACTTTACACAAATGATAAAAAGGGACAAAGCAATATCCGATCAGAATTCAGTAAGTCTGCTGAATATATCCTAACGCGTTTATGATATATTTCTCAAATGCATGAATCGTGATATTTTTTCAGATGAAGATGCAAGAAAGCGTGAATGTATTAACACAGCTCTGTTCGGTCGTCATGTCTATTGGTCTGATTGTTTTAGTATTCGGTCAATCTTATTCGAGTACATTGCTGTGGTTATATGGTGGCTCGAAATTAATTTTACCTTTACCCGTCTTACTGTTAAAAGCACACTGTCTCGCTGTGTTGTTGTTGGGAATTAACGGTGTAACAGAGTGTTACACCAACGCGACGGCTGATAGTGCAACCATAAACAGGAGTAATCTGATCATGGTATATGAATCGATCGCGTTTTTGGGCGCATCTTATCTATTTGCCACTTGGTTTGGTCCAGTAGGCTTTATCTTTGGCAATTGTGTGAACATGGTTTTGAGAATCATACACTCAGCAACATTTATAAATAGAAGATATCAAAATACTTTTTATCATCCCTTGCGTGGATTGGTACCTAAACCAATGTTTTCCGCGTCTTTACTGGTCGCAGCACTAATCACAAATCTATCACAGGTAAAGTATCTACAAAATCACGTTAATATAGATCTACATCAAAATTCGTGTTGATGTAATATTTCCTTTCCCAATATATAGGCTTACTTCTTCCCAGCTGAAAAGGCATTGCATCTGTTAATTGGCACAGTGATGTTTATGATTGTTCTCATGTCTTGGATATATGAACATTATGAATTAATCAGGCTTGCTACAAACAAATGGCACGAAAGAAAAAATAAACATAGGAAGAGTGATTGACCTTGAGCATTATATTACAGATTATTCTATTCATAATTATGTACAAAGTAACTAGGAACTTGTTATATTACAGAAACTCTTGTAAATGTTAAAAAGATTATAATATATGAATAATTATTTTGTATAACCTTGCAGTCATAATTAATTAGATTATTATATATATATATATAACAAGAAGAAGCTTCCTTTATCTAAATACTTAGCACTATAAATCTGTTATTAACCTTTTTAATAAACATTGAAATTTTTCAATAACTCCTGTATATGATACTTAAATAAGAAAATATTACTAGTTACACTATCTCAGATATAAATACGCTTCAGTTGTGCACATAACAATGATTATCTTAAGTTGATATATCTTTATATATAGCACCAACAACAGGCCCCTTGCGATATATGATACAGTGCCTACAATTAATTCAATCTATGTAACAATATCCATCTATATAATTACCATTTTCCACTACCAACATTTAGCATACCTGATGTCGTTTTGAAGGGATACGATCGGTATTTCTGATTTAGGTTCAAGTTTTGCAACTTGATCCGCTATAGCTGCTATTAATCCTGCACTATCGCTCGATGCATTACCTTTAACTTTAAAGATTCATTTAAAATAGTATTATTTTTTTTTAATTTGGTTTTAAAATAAAATATTTTATTTATTGTTTCGTGCTCTATTCTAGCACATTTCATGGTTTATATTTATAATTTCCTGTTATAACTCACCTCCTAGGCAAAGACCTGCATGATCCGTTAAAATGCAACCAATAATGCCTTCGTGATTGCATCTGCGAGATTTAAACGCGAGTCATATTGTCATTCAAAAAGTTTGAAACATTCTGACAGCTTATACTAATCTATATTTGTATAGATACGGTTGATATAACCTACTTATAATAATACGAACTTACGTATCATCCAATGTCTTTTCCAAATTTCGCTCCATTTTTAATTTTTGCGTAACGTCAAAGTAGATCTATGTAAACTTGTCACTGTTATTCGATACCGCGTTAAAAAAAATAGTCAATAATCACGTCTCGCACAAATCTCACTTGAAGCCAGCATTATTCAGTCGCAATGTATATACGCTATATGCATGAATGTCACGTGATCAATCTCACATTTCATACTGTTAATAAATGTTAATATATGTTTCGTGAACTTTGTACTTGCGTCATATGTATTGTGCTAAATGCGTAAATTATGTATGAATCGCATCTTATTAAAGTGCGACCATTATGTAATGCTATAAACTTTATTGCGTTTTATCTTGTTTTTTTTATATTCCTTGATATCTTATGGATTTAAGGAATAGAATCTATTTGTTTACAGAAATTTTTTTATCTTGTTTACCATATAAGTCATATGTATTATTAGAGATTGTTGAAAAAAATTATTGATAATCCCGTTTTTATTAGCGTGTAATAAATGTTTATCAGACACCCAGTATAATCGTTATATACATATCATGCAACGAAGGCCGACGTGACTGGTACAGTGACAATCATGGCTGGTAAGTGGGAAGGTGTAAATCTGTTTGTCGCTGTTATTTTATTAAAAAATCCGTAAATGATTTGCGACAATGAATTTGTTGTCATGTTATCTAAATCGTTTTGTAACAATAAAAGTATTCATTTATTCTTTTGCACTTGAATAACATTCTAATAGCATTTGAATTTAATAGTATTAGATTTATTAGTATCCTAACTAATAATGAATAGACAAATAAAAATAATTTTTTAAATTAAGGATATTATTATTTATTGTATTTTTAAATTTGTAATAAAAAGACACAATGCAAAATACTTTAAAAATTTATAAGATTTATGTCTTTTATTGTTTATGAGATATTTTATATAGCGATATAGATATAAAAATATGAAATTTTTTAGTGATTTTATAAGAATTTAATACAATTAATATTAATATATCATAATATTAATATTAATATGTGTTTTACAAATTCACATATAATATAAAGCTACATTTAAAAAGAAAATATATTAAGTATGTCATTTTCTTTGAAAATTTTAATTTATTTTTTGTCAGGTTTGATCATATTTTTATATCTTGATAATAATGCAGTAGAAAATTATTTACTTTGTTTAATGATTTGATTGAAAATGATAAACATCTTTTTAAAAATTCTTTAATAAATTAACTTTTAGTAAAAGTCAGAATATAATAATATAATAATATAATAATATCTAATATAATAACATTTTTTATATTTCAGGAATAAATCCATATAAAAACCTGCTAAAGCCAATCAAAATCGAATCGAAGGAGTATCAATATTATGATATCAGCAGTTTTGGTATAAAATATGGTAAAATAACTTATTACTTTTTCTACTTTGTAAAATATCTTATATTCTCTTATATTTTTTGTTTCATTTTATATCCAATTTATATCTTATAGATAGACTTCCATTTTCTATCAGAGTGCTATTGGAAAGCGCTATACGAAATTGTGACAATTTTCAAGTAACAAAAAGTGATGTTGAGAAAATTTTAGATTGGGAAAATAATCAAGCTGTTCAAGATGGAATTGAAGTGGCTTTTAAGCCATCAAGAGTTATATTACAAGTAAAAAGCTTTAAAATGTTAATACATTTTTTTATTTATTTAGATAATTTATGATTGTTATATTATAAATAGGATTTTACTGGAGTACCAGCAGTAGTAGATTTTGCTGCAATGAGAGATGCAATGAAAAAACTCGGTGGTGACCCTCATAAGATTAATCCAAATTGTCCATCAGATCTTGTAATCGATCATTCGATACAAGTCGATTTTACAAGAAGGTATATTTCTATAAGCATTTTCTAATCTTTGGCAATAATATTTCTAAAGACAAAAGGTTATCACATAAACTTGAAGATGCAACATGTGTATATAAAAATTAATCTTATGAATTACATTTGATAAGGTTGCGAAAAGATAAATAGAATGGAATAATGTTAGATTAGAAATGTTTATACTGTAACTTGTTAGAGATAATGTAATATAATGTAGATAAATCAAATATTACACATTTTAGCAAGGATGCTATGAAGAAGAATGAAGAGCTGGAATTTGAGAAAAATAAAGAACGTTTTATGTTCCTTAAATGGGGTGCAAAAGCATTTGAGAATATGTTAATTGTACCTCCTGGCAGTGGTATCGTGCATCAGGTGAATTTAGAGTATTTAGCAAGAGTGGTGTTCGATTGCAACAATCTTCTGTATCCCGATAGCTTGGTTGGTACTGATTCCCACACTACTATGGTAAACGGTTTGGGTGTACTCGGATGGGGAGTTGGTGGTATTGAAGCAGAGGCTGTTATGCTCGGTCAAGCGATTTCTATGTTAATACCTAAAGTCGTGGGATACCGATTGGAAGGTGTACTAAGCCAGTATGCTACATCTACTGATCTTGTTCTTACTATTACAAAGGTATGATATCTTTTTTCGAAGTTAATTATTTAAAAAAATAGGATTCATACAAATATATATATATAATTATTTAATTTTAATTATTTCATCATTAATTATAGTTTTTTTATTTTATATACAATTTTATAAATGTATAAAATATTTATATAATTATCTGTATAAAAAATGTTACTTGATAATAATTCTTCAGTTATTTATTAAAAGAAAAAAATTATTAATATATCTTTAATAAAGAATAATGAAAAAGTAATGAAGAAATACACGAATTAAAGATTTAATATCAAAATAATCACGATAAAAAGTTATACTGTATATATTTATATAGAATCTTCGACAAATCGGAGTGGTCGGAAAATTTGTCGAATTTTTTGGATCTGGAGTGACGCAATTGAGTATCGCCGATCGTGCTACTATATCTAATATGTGTCCAGAATATGGAGCAACGGTCGGTTTCTTCGCAGTGGATCAACAAAGTTTAGCGTATCTTAGACAAACAGGTAAGATAATTATAATAATGTAAATATTTTTTATAACAATCATTTTAATTAAAAGATTTTGTATACATTTCATAAATTTTGTTTTCTTTTTTTTATAATACTTTATATAGGTCGATCTGAGGAGCATATTAATAGGATTGAGAAATATCTTACAAGTGTACGAATGTTGAGGAATTACGATGATTCGAGTCAGGACCCAATCTTCTCCGAAGTGGTTACATTGGATCTGAGTACGGTCGTTTCGAGTGTCAGTGGACCTAAGAGACCTCACGATAGAGTGTCGGTGTCTGACATGCAAATGGATTTCCGAAATTGTCTCGTAAATAAGGTCGGTGTCCTCGAACATTCTTCTATATGATATATCAATGTCCAACAAATTTATTTTATTTAACGCATATTTAATGTTTTATTATGATGTTATATTATACATATATAATTTCTAATTATTATTGACATATAAAATATTTAAGATAATATATAAATAAATAATATATAAATAATATATATAATTTATAATAACGCGAACGCTCTAGTAGAGATGATCCGTACATGCAAGCGACGAATATCACCCAGTGAGGATTTCAAATGCAAGTCAGACTGGATTATATTCATCTCACGCTGTACTTTCGTTGTATCAATTAGAGCGAAACGCAGTTCTTCTTAATTTTTTGATTATATAGAAAAGATCACGTGATGCGAAGAATGATTGAAGAGCAAGGTAACTCATTACTGTGATATGATTATCTTACGTTAATCTTCACATATTACAATAAGAGTTCCTTTGAACTTCATCATTTTAAGAATTATTTGTTTTCAAAATCATTCGTGGTATTACTACAAATTTAATGTAATCGAACATTTTAACCGATGATATTCACGTTTCACTTTATCTTACTAAAGAATATTCTTCGATATTAATTAATATGCGCAGTGCTATTGTTGAATCTTCGTCGATGATTTTTTATGATATTACTCGAACATTTTACTCTGCTGATTTAGCTTTATGAGTTATCAATTTACCATGCAGCTAAATCACCAAAGATAAACGCACGAGACAATAATGATCTTCCAGATGATCTTCAAATGCGACGATATGTCTCGCCATTACCAACTAATATATGATCTAGTCACGATTACTTGTTACACATGATTAGATCTATATTAGTCCTTAGCAGCGAAAATACTTAAAAGAATAATGTAAAAATGTAAGAAGTGCCAGAAGTAGAGGGATTTGATATTGGACAAATCTCACCCGGTGAGATTTTTCTTCGCGATCGTCACCGGATGTGATCGGTTCCAATAGTAATTCCCTAAGATGATTTACTGCTTAGCTGATCGGACAAAGAACAATCTTTTTGATCTCCTTCTTGAAGCTGTTTGGAAAATTTTTTTCAGAACTTTTTACAATTTATACACAGAAATTTTTAAAATTTATAGCATGCTAGTTTGTAAATTCTTTTCAAGCTTCTCTCGTTCATACGATACGCTATACTTCATAAATACACAAACACGCACGCACACATACACCGTTTATAAAGTAATAGTTTAGTACACGTGTTATTGTGATTATAAATACTCACGGTAATAGCTCCTTTATACATCAAATTCCAACAATCACAGTTGTTTTCTTCGTGAACAAAATACAAAAAACGAAATACTTCTCTAATATTTCAAGTTGATTCAAGAAGAATACATTTGCAGGAGAAAAATGTAAGAATATTTAAAAACCTAGATTTGCTCTTACCGCTAAGTGCGCGCCAACAGACTGCGTTCCGAACACGTCAAGCCCTTTTATGTCGTTTACCCCTCCACATTTCTTCTTATTTGACCAATAAGCCGCAGTCCTAGTTATAATTATATTAGCTATACGAATATTTTCTGAGAATAGAAATGCATGACTGTATATATATTTCTAATGAATGCATAATTTATATCACGCGATTTTTTTTTACAATATTATATATATTATATTCACTTGCTCTTAGCTTGATGGACAAGAAATATTATTTTACTAGATCCGACATCCGAACCTATTATATGAACATGCAAAAATATTTTTGCACGGATATTATGTTTACCTCGTTATCTGTTAGAAGATCGTAGCATTGATTCGTAGGAACATCACGACGAATGATCATTCAACAGGCGGAAACAATGCCTGTTACAAGTTTAAGAACGTGTCGATCGATTTCTATTCGAAATGTTCAACATTGGCATCGCATTACCTGGCCTATGATAACAACGACATTTGCCGAAGAAACTCACCCATCGTGAATCATAAAGCTGACACTTCTCTCGCGTCTGAAATTCAATTCCATAATCCGTGATTATATAGCCATCAAAATGCTTTGGGTTGATTAACGACTAATAAGAAATGTTTTATATATTCTTATAAATAAGTATGCTAACTTTTTTTATAATTAGTTTTTCTATTTTTTCGACAATGAATCTCTGGTTATTAATAATGCCCCATTATATTAATATAATTGCAAGAGACTTCAAATTTGCTACAAGAAATTGTCATCATCAAACATGATGTTTTTGTCTTAATATATGTAGTAAATATATAAATACTTAAAATAATAATTAATTTTCGTATTTCCGTATATTACAATGAGTTTAAATGAGACAATATACAAATAACTTAATAATTTTAGTTATTTTGTTTTTGCATTTGCTTCTTTTATTTTGATTGTTATAGATTTTATAGTTGCTAGAAATGATTAATTGATGTCATAATACTTTATAATACTTTAATTATCATTAAAACAGAAGCTTTACATCTTTATTATTTCGAGTTTAATCATTTTTTATTCTTGAATTCAAGTTTAAAAATGCAATAAATTTTTGATTAATAATATTTATCGTTATATATGCATTTAGAAAATATCATTATTTTAATGATATATATTTTCAGCATTGATAGAATAAAATATACTGATGAAGTGATTAGATAATTAGCCATATCATTGTTATTTTTTGAAATTGATATTAGAACATTTGCTTCTGTGCTTTCCTACTTTGAAATCAAACTTGAGTAATTATGTAGTAATCATATTTTTTATTCTTTATATTTATAGAAGTCATAAAAATTTCTTAATATTACACAGAATAATTTACGCAAAAATTACATAAATGATATATAAAAATAATTGCATCTTCGATTAAAATTATTTAAGAAAGATGAATATTTCTTATATATATATATTTAATGTTTTATTTCCGACCGCTGGATATCTACTCAATATCAATTTCTTTCAAAATATAAGAGAAAATTTATATGTCATGATAATTGAAAATTCAGAGAGAAAAAGATCATTTATGCTCACACGTACCCATCAACCGGTCAATACATCCGTTTCGCTGGAGAAGACAGAAGTCTTTGATCGCACTTTGCATAAGTTCTGGAAGACGTATTCAGAGCTCGTGTTGAAATTGCTGATACAACAGCCTACTACGTTCGTTTTGCAAAGCTCACACATTTCATTGCAAACGAGCCATCGTTTGACTTGCATGTTGATACAGTCTCATTATGATATCATAGACACAAGTATCCTAATATCCATGCGAAGTTTATGAAATATGAAAAGTTCCATTTAAAAATTTAAAGATGCTTAATTGTTTATAATTATAATTAATTATTATAATCAGTGATCAAAATATCAGAATAAAAGAAATATTTAATATATTTTTATAGTTATATTGTTTTATATTGTTTATATTGTTTAGCTATATTGTTTTCTATAAAAGTACATTTATTAATACGGAAATGTTACTTCCAGGAAAGCTTACAAAGATTTGTAACTAACACATATCATATGTACATTATTTATTTTATTTTATCTGACTTTAATTTATTTTTTGTGTTTGCTTATTGTACATGTATATTTGTATATAGTATTCAATTGATTATATTTTGGTTAATACTTATACAAATACTTTCTTATAGTTCTTATAGTTATATATTGTTTCTAATTTTTTATATAATGATTTATATCTTGTATTGATAAATATTATTATATTTGGTTCCTGTTACACGTACGCGCATACGAGGAACATGTTTCATCATCCGCTATTAGTACTTTCAATTCATTTTATTCCTTCTGTTCATTAGACATTGAACAAAGACAAGATAAATATCATCGCTATTGGCAATAGATAATGAAACAGCTTATCATATTTAATAATTTTCAATTAGATAATTTTTTCTTTTCGTTTCTCATTTCTTTTGAAAGTTTCTTCAATAAATATTTATTAGAATATATAGATAATCTATTGGGCTGAGAAAAACAACATTAGGAAAATTTAATCTCTCATAAAATCATTGAATTGTAAAGATATAAAAAGTACACGCGTGCGTTTGTGTCTGCGTGCATGTGTGTGTATGCGCTCACCATGAGCGCGCTTATTGACTTTTTTGTTTAAAGATTTTTTTATCTATCTTTTGTCTAAAACCATATAAGTTATTTGGATGAGAACATTTGAAATTTTCCATTTGAATATAATTCCAAATTATTTAAAGAAATATATTTCTTTTCTGAATGGATTTTCATTATATTAAAGATTAAAAGAAATTAAGAATGTTTTTATAAAACAGAGATGATATTAAACTACTATGTTAACTTGGTAATATATAAATAATATATATATTATCAATTAATTAATATTATTACAAGAAATATTTGGTCTTATGATTGTGCTATAATTAAAACAAATTTGACAGATTTAAAATTGATATTCATATTATTAAGAATATTTCTCGTGTTTTACTTTCTTAGTACGTTTATTATCGACCTTTCTTAAACATTTATTTTTCATTATCTTTTTAATATTTCGTGCTAGCTTATTTGATAGTTTCTTTCAAGTTTGAAAATGCATATCATCAAAGATTATTTTTGTTCAATCATTATTAAAATATGCATATGTAAGATATTAGATGAGGTCGTAGACCTCGCGATTGCTTAAATATCTTTGCCAGTCCAAAGTGCTTTTCCAGCGAATTGTTTATCGGACAATGAATTTTACCATGACATCACATATTTGGTACCGAAATTTTTTTAATTTTGGTACCAAGTTTTAATTAAGATCACCAAACGATATGAACAGCTTAAAAAAATAACAAATCATATCGAAGAAAAGCCTCGTGTAATTCTTAATGTAGAGCTATTTGCAAATCTCAATAGCAATTTGTTATAAATTGATTGAAGAACAGATATAAGAACTAATAAGGACAGAATATAAAATAATTTTGATAATAAATGTTTTTATTTATTTTTAGTAATTTATAGTTATCTGAATTTAACACAATCAACGAACTAATTTTTTTGCATGTGTATACATTTTTGGGATATAAATTATATATCAGCTCGCACATTAAATTGAGATATATGCTCGAATGTAGTCCGTTTCTTTTATACTAAAAAGAGAAAATTTAGCCAGGTATATTTTGAACAGCGTGCTTAACGAAGTTAGTGACGCTATTAGGAATGATAAGAATCTAAATTTTATTACATAAGAGAAAAATGCTTTCTCAGAAACTTTCCAACGACTCACGATGTCATATTTAAAGCATTAAGCACAGTGGGTTTTATCTGTTGTATTATCTACATGCACACACATCTATATACTCACACATAAACTCTATTGAAATCTGTTGATAATACTTCACAAAACGATAAATTTTTGTTGCAGGTAGGCTTCAAGGGTTATGGTTTAAGTAAGACAAAGATTGATACCGTAGGAATGTTTGAATATGAAGGAAAAAATTACAAACTAAAGCATGGATCGGTGGTAATTGCAGCAATTACGAGCTGTACGAACACTAGCAATCCGAGCGTTATGCTTGGAGCAGGTATATTATAACTAACGTAATATTTGCTTTTTATAGAAATACGATCTTTCATTATCTATGATTTATATAAAATACTTACAATGATTAGTATCTAGCGTGCAGCTCAATTGTTTTAAAATACTTCGAAGATATCTCTCCGCAGATCGAGATGAGAATGCATAATCTTTTCGAGATAACTTTTCGTCAGGAATATCATCATTAACTTAAATACATATTTTTTCTTAACATGAAAAGAATATTTTCACAAAACTTTTTAAATTTAAAATTATTTATAAAAAAGAACAAAACTCTTGAGAGTTATTTGATTTTAATGTTAGATACGAAGTTAATACGTTTTTGAAGAATAATTTTAATTTGTTCTAAATTTATGTTTAAAATCGTTAAATATGAGTTTTAGTTAATATGTTTACCGCTTTTTTTATTAATGTCATAGAACTCTTTGGAAGAAAGCTAAAATATTAAATAAAATTATATTATATTTTAATACATTAAAGATATCAATTTCCTACAAGTTTAGAAGAATGTCAAGAATGCAAGATATTAGACAATATCAGAAATTACATAAATTACATCTCTTTGAATCAGGTCTCCTTGCTAAAAAAGCGGTGGAAGCTGGTTTGAGTGTTGCGCCGTACATAAAAACTTCATTATCACCTGGTTCCGGGGTTGTTACTTATTATCTCGAAGAAAGTGGAGTGATCCCGTCTCTGGCAAAACTAGGATTTGATGTTGTGGGTTATGGATGTATGACTTGTATCGGAAATAGCGGACCATTGCCTGACGTTATCGTTGAAACTATAGAGAAAGTAAGAAGTCTAATCATTATTTCCGAATTCTATCTGATAATTATTAAGTTAATGACTTCTGATTTTCTAATGGATTCCGAACGGACATAAAGATATCTTTATGAATCATTGATGAGAGATAAGCGATAAGCGAAATCGCATTTAAATATCATCATGTGATATGCGACAAACATATGATATGAGACGAATTTAAGAAATAAATTGATTTTATCAAATTATTATTTTTTTTTTTCTTAAGCAATAATATCGTTATATATGAGATATTATTTATCGTTACATTTATAAATTTATTTATAGAATGAACTCGTGTGCTGTGGAGTTTTGTCAGGTAATAGAAATTTCGAAGGTAGAATCCATCCGAATACTCGTGCAAATTATTTGGCGTCCCCACTTTTAGTAATAGCTTATGCTATTGCTGGTACTGTGGATATCGATTTTGAAAAGGAACCGTTAGGTAAGAAATACTGTTATTTTTCAATAAAGAAAAGCTCTTTTAAAAGTAATTAATAGAAAAAATGATAAATTTATACAGTTTAATATTATTACTTGAGGCACATTTTTACGTAGCATCTCTGTTATTTTTAAGGTCATAAATCTGATGGTACCCCACTATTCTTGCACGATATATGGCCAACAAGAAGAGAAATTCAAGTTGTTGAACAAAAATATGTTATTCCAGCCATGTTTAAAGAAGTCTATGATAAAATCGAACATGGTAGTAGTAATTGGGCAAATTTGATAGCGCCTAATAGTAAGCTGTATCCGTGGGATATTGACTCCACCTACATTAAAAGCCCACCATATTTCGACGATTTGCAGAAGGTCATTAGAATTAAATATAATTTATTATAATCCATATACTTTTTAACAATCTCTGATTTGTTTTCCTTCGAATTCGATGCAATTTATTTTTATTTTAGAATCAATAATCAAATCAATAGTAAAAGATTAATTAGTCTCGAATATTTACCATTAGATACCAATTTTTATTGGTATCCAAAATCTAAAAATCTAATTAAAAAGGTTTTATACGATACGGACATGTTTTGTTAATAAGAATAAAGATGTTTTATTCAATAATACAACATAAATAAATACAATCATTGTTTATAAAATTTTCGCTAGAATCGTAATCATCTTAAAATATCATGGTCTTGTAGTGTAAAGTATCTTTTTATATCAAGATAATTTCATTACAAATCGTTATATACTCACTTTTTATTAATTAAAGTATTAATATAAGAATTAAAGTATTAATATAAGAATATAATATAAGAATATAATATAATATAAGAATTAAAGTATTAATATAAGAATTATTTAATTCATATTGTTGATATTAATTGCATTCGTTCATTCAAGTTCATTTTTCATAATAATATCTATGATATTATTATAAATACTATTGTAACTGAAACTGTCATATTACTATTCTCCAAAACATGATAACAAAATATATTGTTTTATAGGAATTACCACCGATAAAGCCAATCAAGGGAGCACGAGTGCTTGTGCATCTCGGAGATTCCGTCACGACTGATCACATCAGCCCAGCAGGTAGCATTGCGCGTAATTCACCAGCTGCCAGATATCTGGCGAATCGTGGGTGAGTTTGATAAACGCGCCGAAATAATAGAATAACGATATCTAATGACTGACTTATTGTTAATTCTCATTTTCAGTTTAACGCCGAGGGATTTTAATTCATACGGTTCACGTAGAGGAAATGATGCTGTAATGGTGCGGGGAACATTCGCTAACATTCGTCTAGTGAATAAATTCATCGGTAAAGCAGGGCCAAGAACGATTTACATTCCAACTAATGAAGAGGTACATGTTTTCACTTTATACGTTATTAATATGCTATATTTAGCTTCAACAATGTAATATAACGTTAATTCGTATATTTTGATTCTTGCAATGAATTGATATGTTACTTGATATAAATGTAATAGGAATAAGTTTAAATAAGTAAGATTATATATATATATAGTGAATTAAATAAAAATAAATTTACGAAAAATGTTTTGCAGAATGATTTAAACATGAATATGTTCATATAACTAAATTTATAAATTATACATTCATAATATATATATTGATTGATTATTTAGATGGACATATTTGACGCAGCTGAGAAATATGCAAAAGATGGATCGGCTCTGATCGCTTTGGTTGGCAAGGAATATGGATCCGGATCTTCTAGAGATTGGGCTGCTAAAGGACCATATCTGCTCGGTATTCGGGCAGTCATAGCCGAATCGTATGAAAGAATACACAGGTAAGTTATTATTAAGTTATGCTAAATTATTTCAGTACATGATTTTTGATTGATCAAGCACATGTCTTTTCAAATATACTTTTTATCAAATTATAAAATATATTTAAAAACAGATTTTGGCTAACAATTAACTTGTTTAAAATAATTTTTTAAATATAGTAAAAATGTTTTATTAAAGAAAATAGCAGTATTCTATATTCGAAGATTCTATATATTTAATATATATTTTTGTACTTAAAATTGTTTATATGTACATATATCTTATTTATTTACAGATCAAATCTTGTGGGTATGGGCATTATTCCATTACAATATTTTCCCGGAGAAAATGCAGAATCTTTAGGATTAACGGGTCATGAACAATACGATATAGCGATTCCCGAAAATTGTCAACCAAGACAAAAGATCGCAGTAAGCACTGATACTGGCAAAAAGTTCGAAGTGATTGCACGATTCGACACGGAAGTTGATCTAACTTACTTCAAACATGGCGGTATCCTCAACTATATGATTAGAACAATGCTTTGATGAGACTTTTACAAAAAGGGCTCTTTTAGATGGATACTTAACAAGATACTTAATGTTGGTTTTGGGATAAAAAATATAATATTTCTTTTAAATAGAAATCAGATGCTGGAAGGATATGAGGATAAATATATATAATATATTACAGTTACCGCTATAAAGTTATTTCTTTTGTTCAAGATGATCAATGTGACAATATCGCAACATTTATAACATTATTAGATATATTTTATGACATTTGAATTTCTCATTATAACTATTTTCTGCTTTCAAAAAATTATGTTCATTATCTGTGTAAAAGAACACTGCGCAATACTCGTACAATAATCCAACAATTTCGTTTTTGTCACATTAATCGAGATTGATTTTTTAAATATTTTGTAATAATTATAAAATGTATAATATTATTACATATGCATTAGGAAAATTATTGTCTTCATTTTCGTGTATCGTGATAATAAACTATTGCGAAATTGTTACAATATAATTGTTATTTTTACTATTATGTTTTACCAAAATTACAATTGTTTCTTAGTAAAAATAATATTACTCCTTATATGTTTATATAATGTTTTAAAAATACTCTTTAATCTTCCCAGATTTATATGCTCTCCTATGCTACTGATGACGCTTTTTTATCAAGTACATTGGACAATTCAATTTTTAAAATTTAATTGTTATCTATATGCTCTGGATTTTTCATTGTACAGAACATACAACTTTTTATAATCATTTTGTTGACACAAATGGTTTGAGAAATTTAATTCGACTAAGCATCGATCCGTAACGCAAAATAGATTGCTGCTATCAAATCTTAGAGAATAGATTGGACTATGTGAGGATGTTGTTTGTGGATTCACATAATAGACCTGAAAATTTCAAAAAGAACATTCGTAATCAATTACTTAGAAGATACAAAATATATGCAATTTCAATTTAAAGTTGATACAAACCTGAACAAAATTAGTCTGCCTTTGATCCCACAAAACTGCCATGCAATTATATTGTGTTCCCGTAACCACAGTATATTGATAATCCGATGAAATACAATATAGTGTTGCATCATTTGGATCTGGCCATGAACTTACGCATTTTTCTGTTCTAAAGGTATAATTGTTAAAATCTTAGCTCATTATTATGAATGCAATAACATTGAAATTACAATCGAAATTTTATTACCTCAAGTCCCATTTTCGGATATGCGAGTCATAGCCACAAGTGAGCAAAATATGGGGATTATCCCAAACCATGTCTAATATTCCAGCACCGTGTCTCCATTCATGTTCCATTGTATGCCTCAACTTACAACTGAAATGTTTCTATTATCGCAAGCTTATCGCAAATTATGTATTGTTATAAAAATCATATAATCATATATTTCATGGCGATTAACTAATTAATCGATCAATTATACCGTTCGATATCGAATATATGAAGGGGTGGAATTTTGGTGAATCCACATGATCCAACGGCAAATCTCGTCCCCGTGGGATCAATTGCAAGTGATCTCACTCTATCTACATTGGTCATACAAATTTCAGAGTCGTTTTGACATTCGTCAAGTGTATTTATATTCTTCTGAACCTAAAAGAAAAAATTTTATATTCTACATTATCATATGCAAATTATACCATATGCAAATTATTTAGATCTCACCTTTATCGTACCATTATTCGAGCCTG
Source organism: Eciton burchellii (assembly GCA_020341155.1). Classification (NCBI taxonomy): domain Eukaryota; kingdom Metazoa; phylum Arthropoda; class Insecta; order Hymenoptera; family Formicidae; genus Eciton; species Eciton burchellii. The sequence continues at coordinate 2,602,710 of JAHMML010000012.1, read as the reverse complement.
AAATGACATGTTGTGATGTTGCATCTATGGCACTGATATAGGAAAAGTGAACATTTTTTTTGCTCGTAACAGACATATGAGATCTATTTTTGTATGAATTATTTAACCAATATTTTATGGAACCATTACTGCAAAAATTTTCCGCAATGAAATAGTTTGTCATAAAGGAAAGCATTATAATAAATAATATTTAAACACACACCTATGGCCACTTATAACGAAATTGTTGCAAAGGACAAATTTAGTGAAATCTTCGTTCATAAATTCATAATTATAAAAGTAAAGTCTTTTTTTATTTTGCTCCCTACGCTTGATATTATAAAGATAATTACCACCGCACCACCAGAGCATCTCGTCTGTTATTTGTAGCCATGGCATTGACATTTCCCTTCTGAATATGGTACTTTTATTATACTTTCCATATTCCCAATTATATGATATGAGACACTTTTTATACGGAGATAATATTGGATTACATCTGAAAAATGAATAATAAATCATGCATAAATCGCATATATTCTTGTATAAAAATATTAGAAATATCTTTTCAAATTGAAAATCTATTAGATTTTATAAAGATAGATTTTATAAATGTGTATCTATACACATGTGTAAATTAAATATACAAGAAACATAAATGAGAATAACTTAATTATAATCATAATTATGAATATAACATAATTAGCAAGAAATTTAACAATTATCTATTGAGCTATACATAATTTAATACATATTGTATTATTATAGATATTATAGATATTGAACTTCAATCTGGTATCCAATAATAAAAGAAATGATACAAATAATAATTTATATATATATATATATATATACACAGATATTATTATTGATGAGATAAATATTTATTATTGATGAGATCATAAAAATTTATCAGTATTATTTTATATACGGTGATTTATTTACGATTATATGATTTATTATTGTTTATATTGAAAATTCTGCATATTCATTAAGTTAAGTTTACTTGATTGAAATATAAATTCGGATGAAAGAAATTTAATTTCAGAATTAATGTAAATTCGGAAGTAGAGATAAAAGTTAAATATAACCTAACGAACCGTTTACGAAATCTCTCCGACATTTGATTCGTAACGAGTGATCGTTCGCCTTTTTTAATCCATGTTACATTCATGTGTACGATATCATGAAATCGTTTACACACTTGGCTAATTCGCAACAAATCGATTACATCACAGTAATCGAAAATTGTTAATAATATTTCACATGGTAAAACATCCAAGCGCCAAGAATCTGTCATTTTTGTTAAAATCCGTGCTTTACACGGTCAAGAAGTCAATAACAACAAATACTGGCAATATTGATTATCGTGTATGAGTAATAATGGTGGATTAATGCAGAATGTTGATAGTGATCCGGATTTCCCGATTCTCGACTATTAGCGACACTATATGGTAAGGATATTGACTCGTATAAACTGATTTACGTAGAGAACGCGTCAGTTTTTCACGCGTATGGTTTCATTACAAACTAATCAAAGAAGTAACTTCATATGATAAAATTATTGATGTATATTACCAATATTATTGATTCAATATTACTGGTTAGTATTGATGTTGTAAGATTTGTTACATATAAAATGTTACATACATCTGTACAATAAAAATATAATGTTCTGGGATGTAAATTTGAAAAAAAGGCCGAGAGATTAGAAGAGCGCGGCAAATGCGAACATTTGCTTTATACTTCGTAGTCCTATAATTCTAAATTTGTCAATATAATTTCTGATCGTAAAATGTTTATGTTATCTAAAATTTTATATAAAGGAGAAGAGATTATATATATGTACAATTATTTATTAATTTATTATATATATATGTAATCATAAATTATTAATTTATAAACATATGTATATACATATTTCTTTTTTACATTATATTTAATTACAAAATATATAATTATATAACATATAAAAATGATATAATATATATATTTTATATTTATGTAAAATATTTATGTACAAAAATATAAGATAAAGATATAGCTTAACTTTTTATTAATCTTAATAAAAAGAGATTATATAAAATATATAATCTCTTTTATAATCTCTCTTATAATTATTTAAATTATATAAAATATATATCATGTTTCCGCTACTGTACAATGCTTTTGTGCATCGTCAGGCTTCCTCCATTCAACGTTACTTCGTGTATCTATAACAGAAAATTTTAAAATTTTCACGATATCCTGAAAAAGCTTAACATATTTCAGCGAAATTACTGGATTTTTTACCTGGCGTCACATGTTTTAAGTACAAAGTATGTAAAATAAAATACATTAATGCAGAGAATGCTGCAAATATCGAAAGTATTCTCAGAGTCAACGCACCACCAAGTTTTTTATACAAAATACCTCCTATCAAACTACCAATCGCAAATCCTGAAAACATCGTAAAAACATTCTAATATTTATATATCCTTGTTCAAATCAACAATAGATTTTATCATAGATTGCGGAAATAATCTATTCATTCGCATAAGACATTTTTCTCAAATTCCTCAACTATGCATAAAGAAACTTGCCAAAACCATCATCCATTCCAGCCACAATGCCTTGAACAGTAGCTGAAGTACCGGGTGGTGATACCGCACTTGCATAAGCCACTATTGTCGTATAACAAAGCGCGTATGTCGGTCCTTGCATTAAAAATTCTATTGGAAGTATCCACCATGGCGTTGGTGCTAGAGATATCAATACTAGTCGCAGTGCATAACATGCAAAGCAAAATGTAAAAGTGTAGCCATATCCAAACTTCTTCAATATTTTGCCTGGAAGAAAAGTTTAGCATTATATTTGCAAAAGCGAACTATTTCTTTTCTTGTAATTAAAAAATTGCGTCATTTATATTTCTTGATTATATAATGAGATATTTATCGTTACCAGATAGAGAAAAGAATATTATCTCTCCACCGAGAGTCTCGGCGGCTACTGTTAGACCTTCTATTAATTTAATTTGACTCATATAACCAGTTGCTGCAGCGAGATCTTCTAGATACCTGGTAAGAACAAATTATATTGAATATAATTAATCTTATTTTGATCTGAACATTCTGCCAATTATAATAATAAATACATGTAGTAATAAAGATAAAGCTAGAACTTACCAAAATAAAAAGTAAATCATAAAGCTATCAAAAATACCAGCAAGAGTGGCGAAACATAAAAATATAATGATAGGTTTCAGCTTCAAAAGCCCGTGGATGTCTTTTAATATAGACCTTGAATTTGACATAAGAGGTAGCTATAACAGATATGAGACATATAAAAACATAAAAACAAAATTCATATTCTTCCTATTTTTTATTTCTTTTTTAATGCAAAATATTATCACCTCCAATTTCTTGCAGCAGATTAAATCGATACAAGTGAATATGAGTACAAGAATGAATGCTGGTGTATAAGATTTATAGATTTCTCCGTGTGACCACAGATCTATTGTATAACCAGCTAAAAATGCCGCAATACCAAAACCGATTGTACCCCATACGCGCTGTCTACCATATCCCATTTGTCCACCTTCACCTGAAAGATAAACAAGTTTATTAAAAAAGTCATATTTTCTCTTTATATTTTAATATGCAAAATTGTATACTTATTGCATACATATACTATCCAAAATTTAATATAGATAATTATGAAATAATTATAGATAATAAATATATATTTATAATATTATTTACCTAATACATCGAAACAGATTGCATCACTGATGCAGTTAGAAACATTAAAACCAATGTTACCAAGAGACATCAAGAGGACAAAACCCCAAAAAGTAATGGATGTATATAGGCAATGATTATCCTCAAAAGCATCACAGATAACATCGCAATAAACGTTTTCTTGACAGAATGACGCATTATTAATATTCAATAAACATGTGCTATTTGGTGAGATATCTGCTACCTTTTCAGCTGGATAGAAAGATAATTGCGTGGAAAAATTATTCTGACACATCCAGTGACATGTAGTATCCTTTGTGTTATTGCACGAGGCCACTACTCTATGCTTAAATAAACAATAAATAAATTTCCAAGAAGTACTTAAATTTCTTCATCTAATGTTTCATATTAAAGTTATAAAATTTTAAATTCACAGAAATAAAATGCAAATTTGTATAAATTAATATTTTTTAGTTAAGTAGGATTTTACACTTAATTAGAATTTAGTTACAGGAGAGTTAGAGGGATTTAATCAGTATTATGAAAAAGTAATTTTATGTTTATAAGAGCATAATTTTTTACTTGTTCACAAGGCATTAAAGATGCACAGGAAACATGTTGAAAATGATGTGGTAACATAGAGCCTGGTAATACTGGTAAAAAATACATCAAAATGTAACATCCACTTGTTACAGTGAGTAATATTATAAAGATTATCTTTCTTTGAGCGTGAAAATAATCTACGATGAAACCAAATGCTGGTTTAGCAATCAGGAATAAAATGGGCAGAATCGCAGTGATGCTGCCCATAATTAGAGGTGATACACCTAGTTGCTTGCCATAAACTGGTAAAAACGGCAAAATAGGACCCATGGCTAAAATAATAACAATAATTATAATATTACATCTAATGATATAATTTACTAATCTGTTAACGCTCCATCTATTGAAGCTACTTAAAATAATTTCAATTAAATATATATATATATATATATACATGTATAAGATTAAAAAAAAAAATGTGTAATACAAAATACGCACATATAGAGGTTATATTTATTTATCTAATTTCTTAATAATTTAATGATTTAATAATTTCTTAATATAATAAATATTTCGTATGCGTGTGTTATATACATAAAAATGCATGTAACATAATAGCATATAACGTAATAACATAATAACACGTATAACAGAAATATATAAATTGATTAAACCAACTGATAAGATGTGTATTTAATTATACTCACCTGCCATAAAGAAGAAATAATGAGCCTTTACAGGTAGTTGAGTATAATTGATTTTCATGATTTATATTTTGATAAAAACAGATAGAAAAAAATTTGTTTAAGAAATGCATTCAAAAAATTTCGTATTTATTTTGCGTTTTCTTTTCTGTGAAGTAGTGTTGTAAAGTAATATGCTAAACTAGCTCTGTAAAGTAATACAATTGCCATCATTAAAAGCAAATTTTCAAATAGATTTCCAATAATTTCATATAAAATATTCAACTCAAATACATCTCATATAAATATTGCACATTATAAACTCGGAAATTAGCTTTCATATAGTAATATATATGATTTGAATTTAAATTAGAATTTGAATTTATAATAAATTCGTTATTTACATTCGATTTGTATTGCTCTCGATTCAAATTCGAGATATCGTAAAATTTAAAGTAATTTCAATATGGCAGTTGTGTAGTCAGCTGTATAGCATCGATCTACACAACTCGATAATCTAAAGTTTTCTCAAAAAAATTATGAAGCCGCTCGTTGATCACGTGATGCCTATTCTCAACTGAAAAAATTGTCATCATTGTTTGATGAACTTACTGCGTTTGAATTGCTTGCACATTCAACATAAAATTTCCTCTTCGCTGAATTTTTGATTGTGTAATACACAGATTCTTAACTGCTCAATAGATAGCATACTATCAATAATACACATGAATGAGTGATGATAAAATGGTCACGATGTCAAATCTATTGTTCGCTGTAGTTGCAAGTACTGCACTTTTTGCACTCTGCTTTGCAAAATGCGTGTACTCGTGCTCGGTAAAGAAACAAATAACAAGTGCAGCTATTTAAGAACAATCCTTTTTACACCAACAAGTATTTTCTACACTTTTTAATGTTATGTATTGCCGCACAATTTTGTCATATCATATAATATAGAATGATAGATAACACACGCATATTAAAAATACAAAATAGATAGACGCAAGTATTAAACATATTTCAACGTTTCATTACATGAAAAAACTTTTTGAAATAATGCCTCCTGTATATAAATAAAATATCTAACGTTACCGGATTTGTGAAAGCGCACTCGACGAATGCGATTGCTAATGGCGCATCACGCGGCTGGAAGTCTGATTTCAAAAGACGAGCGTGTACGAGTTCATACTCGTGAGGTGGAAATTCTTGTTATCTCGATAAATAATACGCTTTCGAATCGAATAATTTTTCGAGCAACGACATGTACGAGATTCCTGTAATCTTGCAATCTTGCGATTTTGTGATAAGTTTTATTGCAAACGCTTGATGATACCGCGGATCGATAATGCTTTACTTACGCGAGATTTCTTTCTTCATATTTGCACATTATCTGCGATTATTATGATATTGTTTCCAAAAATAAATAAATCTTTAAAAAAAGATCATTTATGAAAAAGCCGGTTATAACAAATCAATATAATTAATTAAGAAAGATAGTAAATCATAAAATTTATATTTTTCACAAAAGCTGTGTATAAAAGAAAGAAAGTCTCGACTGCTGTCGAGACAGTCTATATTTATAATGATTCCATCACTATCTTCAATAAACATGCGATAACAATACAAGATTATGTAAATGTTGCAATTTTTCTACATATATTTCTTTCTATATCACTAAAAAGTATGTAAGCGTAAGATGGAAGCAATTAATATGCATTCGTTTATCGCGATTATCATGATACATTGTATGTTGCAATTGCTAATCTGTTTATCGACAATTATCGATTGTTATCGATAATTGATATTTCTTTAATTTAATTAATAAGCGTATAACTGAATAAAGAAGAGGAACTCTCCAAACAAATGAAAATAAACATTCAGTCACTTTGTATATTTGCTCAATTTTTTCTTTTATTTATGGATCGATCAGTCACATAAGAGGAAATTATGATATGTATTGTATATTTATGTTTTTAAGGTATTTCTTTAGATTTCTTAGTTTTTGGATCTACTAATGAGTAATGTAAATTATCGTATTGATTATTGTATTCATTGATTTTAGTTTCTTTAAAGCCATTTATAACATTTTGCAATAAATATAGCCTATACGTGTATAGTGTAAATGTTGACAATGTCGACAATAACGAGTCTTATCTCGCTACACAGCTAATTGTGACTCATACATTTGTTACAGTTTCCTGCTTTGTATTTTGAATTATTTTATGCACAGACATTACTGCAACTATGGCACGTTGTATGTATTTTACAAAATGTGCAAGAAATGGTAGATATTTCTCTTTTTTATCATTTTTGAATAATTACAAGTAGGGATACTCTTTCCAAGTAAGGATAAACTTTACATGAAATCTCCTTGACACAGAAAACATATACAATCTTAAATCGAGATGTCTCCTGCTGAAGGCGAAAAGTACACGCTTTTATTTTGACTTCTATGAATTCTATGTTACTTTCGTAACATAACACACGCGTGCGCGCGCGCGTATGTTACGCAGAGAATCTGTCGATCTCTCCCACCAGATTTAATGATTCCAGTTCTCGACTGGGCTTTCGGTTGAATCACCACTGAATATCATAAACTGTCTGTGATCCAAGTTATCGGACAGTCGGATGCTTCGGCGACAGCCGGTCATCGCTTGCAGGCGCGACAAAGTTACAAATTACAAAACGACTCGCGGTATTCAAATAATGAAAATATCGTTATACATACTCGATCATCGTTGGATTATGTAATACGCTTTCGCCGCGAGCTTTCGGGGTCAAATCGAAATCAGTTTACAGTGCATTCGTAATTGAATCTCGACGATCTTATTTATCCACGCGGACGACGAACGAAAGCGAGAATGTTCGCATTGTGATGCTTTCTACCGACAAGGATCTCAATGTAAAGGTATGCAGTAAAAAAAACGAAAGCTGGAAGGAAGTATCGGTCTTTGCAAAACGTTTCAGAAATGTTAAAGTTGAAAGATTAGGGAAGAGATTTCCGGAAAAATCGTATCTTCGCAAATTTCTTTTATGCGATATATTATTTGCATGTAATATGTTGTTCGCTTCGATGCATAAATATATATATGCTGATAAACGAGCGCTGATCGATATTGAAGCGAAATTAAGAACACTAGGTATACACATCTTGCGGTCTTGGTCTCGCAGAATTATGTTTATGTATAGATTACACATGTCCTTGCGTAATCTGATGTAAGCAGATGACCAACCAGTTCCGTGAAAAATCATTCTTTGTTCAGCAAAAAATCTCAAGGCTGAAAAGTGAAAGTATTTACAATTCATTATCCATATTTCGGCGCCAGTATATAGCTTTTTTGATCATTTTGCCAAGATTATCGTGAAAAAGTTGATACTTTTGTGGAATGATAAACATGATAGTTAAACTTTTATATCGTAGGAAAAAATATATACTTTGCGTTAATTTCTATATATTATATGTGCTATATTATATAAGTTATGTATAGAAATTTCAGTATACATATATTTTTTATTCATATACACAGATCACATATATCCTATTATCGTAATGACAATAACATTTTAAATCGAAATACTATGTAATATGAATATAAATGGCGTATAATCAGCATAGTAGTACAAAATATACAATATGATCGTAATTTTATAAATTATCTTATTCATAAAACACCATTCAAATATTATCGAAATTAAATACATCGGAAGATAAACTCGAATTGCTCACAATTTTAAAGATACGTTTTGACATTTTAATATTATCATAATTAATTATTAAACATTGTTTCGATTATAAATGAAAAAAACATTATTTAGATGTAATTAATGTAAAATAGAGCTATTATAGTTTTATTATGGTTATATATAATATGTTTTAAGTACAAACAGCTTTAATTATATGCGTATCTGGAGAAATGTAACTCTGATGAGAGATAAACCTATCTCTCAACATAACATGATAATTTTAATATAATTAGTCATTCATTGAAATAATTGCATTGAATTAACTACTTAAGCGGACATTAATTAAAAATGATTTTGTTAAAAGATATTGCAAAAAAAGGATTTTGCAAAAGAAGACAGCAGATCCGAGATCGATTATGGATTTTCGTGCATTTTATTGGTTTCTTTTCATATTCATTATAACTTGTCATAACTTCAGATGCATCAATGCTATTAACAAATGTAAGTAAAACTGACATTACGATAATATTATCGAGCGCTCATCTCATTAAAAGTAAACTTTCAAAAGAATATTTTAACGACGGAAAAATGGAGTACATTATTTTTCTGAGGAAAGAAAGCATTAATAAAGAAATATGCATTATGGGAAGATGAGAATTTCCGCTATCAAATTACAAAATCACTAATTATGAGACACATATACTTATTATTCTGTCATAAAGTCATTTTATAAAAAATTTTACGAAAACTTACGATTAACTTGCAGATTATAGTATTTGATAATGTCTTCTGCGTTTTTCTCTCTCTTCATAAATATACGCTTTGAGATATATTAGAATATATTAGAATATATTCTAATATATTAGAATGATAATATTTCGAGACAATATAGAATATATTAGAATATATTCTTATATATTAGAATAATGATATTTCGAGACAATATATTAAAAACGAGATTATAATATTTTAGCAACATTATGCATAGCCGAAACTGTACAAACTATAAGAAAGAAACATTCACTCTGTTCGAAATTAACTCCTAGTCCAGTACAATGTAGTACAGATATCGACAGGTAAATATCATAATAGAATTTTTTAAATTATTACATTTATTATATTCTTATATTGCAATAAGATTTTTCGAAGTTTTTTCGATTTAATCATTGGAAATTCTTTTTCAAAAAAGTCAATATAATTTATATTTAAAAGATCATATCATAATCTAAAATATTAAAATAATGGTGATAATAATCGTTAATTATAATCGTATTATAATCATTTTCCAGAAAAGTTTTTTCTTATTAAAAAATTTGGAAATGTTATTGTGAAAATTTGACTTTTGGAAAGACTTTTGGAAAGAAATTTGATTATTTAATCCATGAATTGATTGATTAATTTTTCATGCAATCTTTTTCCATAAATGGTTGAATGAAATTCATTCTGATTAGGTTCGGTTGTTTACGTCAAATAATCGCGGGCAAGGCTGATTTCACTGTAATCGAAGCGGAAGATCTTATAACATTAAGAAACTACAACACATACAATATTCTAATCACGAATGAATTAAGATTTCTACCAAATGGTAAATATAAAATATAAAATAAAGATAAATAGACAGGAAATCTTTTGCTTCTATCGCATAAACTGTGTTAAATAAATTACTAAATAAAGTTTGAGTGATTTGAACTTTAATGAATTTATATCTTTTTTTTAATAGAATTGTTGCGTTCAGGCGGTTTATTTTTTCTTTTTATGGTTGAGTTCAAATTATCTAAAATTCCCTTAAAGCGAAGTGTTTTCAAAATTATAAAATTAATTAATTACATAATAAGTGAACAAAAATCAAATCTAAATTTACTATCCGAGAATATCTTTATCTTAGAGGAAGAAGAATCGTTAGCAAAATTATTTCCAAAAAATCAAGTTATTAAAGCATACGACTGAATGAAATATCATTATATTCTTTCTCAGAAGCGCAATTTGAAATAGTGGCTATTGCGCAGAAAGATGTACAACACATATGGGAACTCAAAGGTAAACGATTATGTTATCCTGGCTTCGATATTGGCGACGATGTCACTAAAGTTTTCTTAACGGTAGAGTATCTTCTTTTTTTCTTTTTTTCATTTTTTTCTATTAGTCCTTCGTCGATATAAAATATTTAAAATTCAACTCAATCGCATTAAAATTTAATCTTTTGTATTCCAGTATTTTGAGAACTTAATAATCCCTAAGAAATGTCATCCTGACAAGACACTATTGGAGAACAGAATCTACGCTTTGTCCGATCATTTCGAAATGGCTTGCATCGCAGGTCCATGGTCTTTCGATACGACATTCGATAATATATTAAGTACGTATATAACTTCGAGAATAGAAACGCGAATATTGTATTATATAATGCAGTAATGCAAATTCATATGGATATATATTTTTAGATAATTTTGTTTTATAATCACGATTTCACGCGCATCTAATGTGTTTTTCGTAAGATGATTATGACTTTCATTAGCGACAATATGATTTATCGATATATGATTTATGTCAGTCTATCATGAGGTTTATTTATGGCAATTAAATCATTGCGCGAAGTGATCTTTTGCAGAGATTATTACATTATCATGATGGGATATGAGAAGGCTGTGGCTGAGAAATATTTCTAGATTTTTTATGAATCGGTTTGAAGATTATAAAGAAAAGATTACTTAACAGCCGCAACTAAATGAGAAATTTTCTATTCGTTGTTCGCAGAATCAAAATATAGAAACCTTTGCGCCGCATGCAATAATCCGGCCAGTTGTTATAATAGCGACAAATATTATGGATGGGAAGGCGCTGCGTTATGTCTTACTGACGATGTTGGCGATGTTGCTTGGATCAGATTGGACCAGGCCCAATTACATTTTAGGGTAATCTGCTTAATCATCATTTGCGATTCATGCCATGAAATCGATTGATTAATTTTGATACGCCTTCAAATACTGTCGTTGCATAATAATTCAGGAAAAGGACTAATTTCATTCATTGACCTAACAAAATAAATATGACCAATTATAGCGCGATTCATGATATTAATGTCCACTGGGACTTGATGCAGACCGAGATGATCGATACGCGTGATTACAAGTTCCTGTGCCAGGATGGTACCACGCGACCGCTCGATTTCAATCAACCTTGCATTTGGATATCAAGACCATGGCCAGTCATCGCAGCTAGATCGTAAGGTCTCTCGTTGACGAATTATTTGATAGGAAAGAAAAGGATGTGGAAAAATCTTAATTATATTATAATATAACTTTAATGATATAAATATTAATTATCCTTTTCCTTGCTAGGAAAAAAGCTGAAAGAATCGCCCAAATAATGAACATGACATTGATACGTGATTGGCAAATGACTTTGCTGCAGATAATGGAGAATTATTATATCCGTCCGAAGAGTCTAGATCTGTATGCAACCGATGATTACTTACGTCGATGTAAAGTATAGATAATGCAATTGTTTATGCAATTTTTATATATATTTATAGCATAAGATCGGACTTTATCTATAATATCCGAACATCATTACTTCGCATCCGATTTCTGATTTGTTTTTTTAATCTTTTGATTTTTTAATTTTTCAATCGTTAGTATATAAACAGTGATATGGATATTGAAGCTTTATAAGAAATAATTTATTTATATATTTATATATTTAATTACTTATTTTAATATATTACTAAGAATTTGCATCATATAACATAAACATTGCTTCTTCTAACGATCACATTTTTCGTTGAAGTTCCGAATTTCTTAAGTGCCAATGTCCGATCGGGTTGTCGGCCCTCGAGAGAAGTACGGTGGTGTCTCGTGTCCGATATAGAAAAACGCAAATGCAACTGGCTGCGTCATGTGTCTATCGCTTATGGTATAGAGCCAACTATCTCTTGTCTCCGAGTAAATAGCAGACCATTGTGCATGAAGGCTGTTCAAAGAAAGCAAGCAGATATTTTTGTGACGCTGCCTGAAGAACTTTTTATAGCTAGAAAGTAAGTGAAGAATAGATTCATGCGAATAGATTCATGCGGATATACTAGATGAAAGATATTCTTTTCCCGGTAATCCTAAATAGTTTTCTTTCATAGGATGGGCCTGAAGACCATAGTTCAGGCAACAACAAACACGAAGCAGGAAATGAATAGAATTGTGGCCGTTGTTATGAAAAACTCGACATTTAAAGTTCTAAAGGATCTCAAAGGCGCTAAAGCATCCTTCACCGGCTACAGAAGTATCGGTAAATTCGAATTTTATACTTTATCGCTTCGAATCATCTCTAATTCGCTTGTCTTAATTGATTTGTTCACAGGTTGGAACGCTTTTGTGACATGGCTGAAGAACGAATTGGATGAAAGTCGGGTTTGCTCGGATGCGTGGGCTGTTGCGAAATTTTTTAAAGATTCTTGTGTTCTTGGTTGGCACAGCAAAAGCAAAGACAAAAAATTTCCGACTAATTTACATTCTCTATGTAAACAAGGTGAGTCTCATGAAAGAGATGTGCAGTCTCGATTAAGCGTATATGACATTCATAAATGAAGATTGCTTAAAAGATATAAAGGTACATAATGCATATATAAAGATGTACGCGATAAATCATAACACATAGATCCGTAATTATGAAGAATGACAATGCAATGTGCAAGAGCATAAATTGCATGTAGCAAAACTGACATTGTTCTCTAACAATCCGTTATATAACCGTATTCATAATTATACATGTATAATATCGTAATTTTTCTTGATAGATGCGGTACGAACAGGTAATGATCTAAGTGCCTTCGAATACTTGACTTCCGGTCGCGTTGACGTCGCCTTTGTCAATCTGAAGATTGTGGAAAGTAAGACAGAACTTGGTAAGTTACGAAAATTTTTATTACATTATGGTTTTATTACATTACTATTTGCATTGTTACATTCTCATATATTTAATGCATGTTTTTTTTTAATATTGTAGGTGATTTTGATCATGAGAAAATCGATTATAGAAACGTAAATCAAGTATCTAAATATAGAGTACTGGGTTCAACTTTGATGAATAAAAGTCCATATCTACTTGCTTGGGCGGCTCATGCCTCGGTATGAGTCTTTTCACTTTAATATAATTTGAAAGATTTTTCACATTGCATTCGGTCTTAGCGCGATGACATTAAAATTCTTCGATACATAGATAAAATTTATAATCAAATCGATATATATCTTAATATTAGATATGTAATATTACTGTAAATCTTAATTATAATACTTTATAATTGTTATAAATGTAAAAAGATGAGACGTAAAATTGAATTTCCCTGCTTTTATAGATAGTAGCGCAGGAGAATATCACAAATCTGAGACAGCAGGAGATCTATTCGATGCTACTTGACATGGACAGATTATTTGGAAAAACTATCAATAGTCGTGCACCGTCATTCTCGTTATACGAATCTTATGACGATAATCCTGGCATCATCTTCCCCGTAAGTTGGAAAAAAAAGATCATTTGATTTTAGAGGCTAAAACAAAAACAGTCGTTTTGAATAATTCAAGCTATTGATTCAGTCTAAATACATTCTGCGTACAGTAAAGAAAAAAAGAAAAAAGTAGGAAAGAGAAAGCAGAAAGAGAGACAGAAAGAGAGAGAAAAGAAATTAAATATTTAAGTAAGAATTAAATTATATTTTATACAAAGATAAATGAATAAGGCATAGAGAACGTTTCATCAATCGAATTTGCTTGCTTCTAATTTCTTTCTTTCTTTTTTAACAATTTTTATCTTGGATCTAGGACACAGTATAATCTTATTTCTACAATTTGTGCTAAGAATTATTCTTTTTTTTCGCTGAGGGGAATACACGTGATATCTAATTGGATCTTTCTTACATAAACTCCTTTCGTTTGATTTTTTCCGAAAATTTTTCATTTTTCATACATCCGTAATATACATGGCCTTTTTCGCAGTATGCCCAAGGAAAATGCGCGCATCTGAATGACACTAACGGTATTCCTTTATCGGTCAGTACAATTGCACCCATATCGCACGTGCCGGTTTCTTTCTCCAAATCTTTCAATACGGCAGTCGCTTCGTCAATTAACACGCACGTCAATTGTCGCAATCGTCGCGAGATTTGCAAAGCCGGCGCGTATTTATGAATAATATCGTCGCAACCCGAGACAGAGATACAGCTATCTTGGTCAACGTAAATACCACAACCAATCACCGTGCCAGTCGCACTCACACTTCCATGAAGCTTGCCTGATTCTCCAGCTGTTGAAGTTCCGCTAGCGAGACGCCTATTTCGATCAAAAGCCACTGCTCCAACTGCACCGATCTGACATACAATGCTTTTGTAATTGCTTTTTCGTTAAATCTCTTGCAAACATTCATATATAGATTATGTATAAAGGGCATAGAGAGACGGAAATGTCTATGTAAAATGTTCTTGACTGATTTTAGATAAGTCTAACACATAATGAAATTGTGAAGTCATTTCAATTTTGTTTTGAACATTTTACATACGAAAATCTAAAACATTGCAAATAATCAATCAACCTGTGCGAAATCAGATTCAATCTCTTCTAGACATTCGTCCGATTCGATGAATGACATTTCCGAAATACCCTTTTCATCCTCGTATTTTTCCATGCATTTTCCATCTACGCATACTTCCACGTCGTTTCGTCTGTTTTTCTTTGGTGACTTCTCTTGCTCTTCTTATCATCGATATCATTATTAATATAAATTGATGCTCTCAAGATATCTCATGTCCGTTATTCTTTTTATTACCATCATCTTCTTCTTCTTCTTCTTCTTCTTCTTCTTCGTGTAACGAAGTCTGCGAATCGGATGTAACTCTTAGCTTCTCCGATGATAAGATAGGGATGTTTGACTCCATGGCGAGTTTTTGTGCCCCGCTTTCGACTATCAGCACATGTTCTGTCTGTTGCAGAACTTTTTTGGCTATAGAGATATTAATGAACATCTTTGTATTTAAACAGTAAAACAAATAGAATAACTATTAAATGACTATGAATAACTATTTCATTATCAAAATATAAAATATATGAAAGCAAAATATAAAAATATATCAAAGCATTGAGATATTCAACGGACCCAGTGTTATGGGATGTGCTATATTCCGAACAGCGCCTACACAGCCTGCACGAAAATTATCCATCATTATAGCGGCATCCATCACAACTTCTCCATTCGCATCCAAGGAACCCCCATACGCGCAATTGAAATATTTCTTTCTCTCCATGTGACAGATCGCACGTTCTACCGCGTCTACAGAACAGCATCCCTTAATCATGTCGTGATAAGTCATTATGGCGGCTTTCTTCACCTTTAATTTGCCAAATATTACATTTATATAAAAAGACAATCTTATTCTTGCTTTTTTACGATATTATTTTAAGGTTGAATAACATTTCAGAAAGACGTTAATTGGATATTATTGATCAGAAATATCTAAAATATTCTAAAACACAATGATCGTCTGGCGATTATTATCTAGTTTTTAAAATAATATTTTTTAAAACTGGATGCTTCTAAAAATAAACACTTATTGAATATTAATATTTTTTTAAATTTTTCCTGAAAAGATCGGATTATTTAATATAAATATAACGAGTAGTTTAACCTCATCGAGCATAAACTTCCGCATGTATTGAGGAATGTTCCCAGCACCTCCGTGAACAATGATGACTGGATCCGCCCATGCTTTTTTTTTCTTTTTGATTTCTGCAGTGATACCGATTTTATCAAAAACTTTGTCGAGCCAGGAACAATAATCGCACATTATGTCTACAATTGTGTTTATATAATCTCAGAAATTGTAATATTTTTTAAAATTTTGTGAAAGTACGCGAAGATATTGTCGGAGATATCTGTCAAATGAGTACAAACTGATTTTGTCCAAATCAAAATGTAATAGTATACAACTGTCATTTTACATCTTTTATATGTGTCATGTATAAATAAAATTTGCAATATTATTTTTGTTTTTGGTAATGAAATGCTAGTTATAGTTTGATAAGACATACAATTGTACGTGAAATATAGTAACAGATGTAAATTTTTGTTATAGAAGGGCACACGTGTATTAGAGTTTTATACTTATCAAATAAAGAAATATGAGGCAAACAGTTACGACCAAATCGTGGATGACATCGTGAAGCAAAAAACTTGTAATACCGCAAGTATACGGATTTCTCATCTTCCGGAAGTACTCTTTTTGTATATAAGTATTTTTATTCTTATTGTTTTAAATTAATTATTGAAATATTAATTATGTATTAATTATGCTCTCTATAATCAACAATATAGCACAATCCAGTGCTATGCGAGACAAAACAATTTATCATTCACAATAGTCACTTACAACTGCTAAGAGACTGATTTTGCATGAGAAAATAAGTGTTTGTCCACGTAGTCACATTCTCATAAAGAAAAGAATTTAAGAAATCGAAAAATAATAACACATTTTCTTCCATTTATTACTTTGTATAACTTTTGATATAGTACGCTAATGAATATTCGATGTATGATATTTTACTTAATAATCTTCATGTAGAAATTATTATGTAATATATTTAATAATACATCGAATCTCTCTTTACAATTGTATATATATGTATTGTGTGTATATATATATATATATATGTATGTGTGTGTGTGTATATATATATATATATATATATATATATATATATATATATACACAGAACCGAATAAGATATGTTACGAAGAAGTCAAAAGTTATCCAGATTTGAAAAGAAAAATGTTTATACAATTTTTTAAATAAATTTTCGTTGTAAAATTTTACATTCAAAACATCTCTCATTCTATATTTTAGATTTTTTCATATCATTTTGTCTTTCCGGTTACTATCATTAATGACACAGAACGCATGATATCAAGTTGATTAAGTTATATATAAAAGTTTATGTATATTTCAATTGTACAATCTCATATTATTAAATTTTTATTGACTACGTGTATATACGCGTGTGAGATGTATATTTTATATATAATACGCTATATAAATGTACGTACAAATGTGTTATAAATATTATTTATCTACATTGGACGGTATCTTTACTAAACAGTGTTACAATAAAAAGATAATTACAATAAAGATAAGATTATAAGGATGTATACAAAGATAATTCATCATATATAACTCACGTATATACTATATAGAGAATTGTAATTAAATATGCTCAATCGTAATACGTTTAACTAATAACATTTAAATAATTCGACAAAATTCGAAACTAAATATTAGTTATACTTTTACTCAAAAAAATGAATTAAATCATCATCTAAACCTTTTTATGTAAGTAAGATACGAATCAAAACTGCAAATTTTACATACACACGCGCGCGCGCGCGTATAAAATTGAAGAATATATCCAATATAAATATAAGTATATTTATATTGGAAATAAATTAATTGAAAAATAAATTACATAGTTGTATATATATCGATATCTAATGCAGGAAAACTATCGATCTTCATATTTAATCACGAATTGATTTAAGAAATGATTTAATTAACAGACTAAAGATTACTTTAAAAATCTTATATTATAATTCTAACTATATAAAATAGTCTTCTGTCGATTAAAAATATTAAAAGAATGTGTTTCAACCTATGTTAAACGCAATACTTATCCGATCTAAAAACTCTACATTATAAGTGCATGCATACATTGGAAGTACAAAATTTGTGAATACATTCAATTGCTACAATATCAATTCTATACTATTAGTGCTTTCATATATTATTTCTTTCAATTCATGTATACTTTTGCGTTTAAGAAACCGAGACATAACGTGAGAATATATTCAACTCTTGCAAAAATTCCTCTTTTTTTGTATAATGGAAATCTTTTTTCAGTTTGTGGATTTCCACGTTACCGGATTCCATACCAAAAGCCTAAAAAATAAATATTTTGAAATTTAGAATATACAAATCCTTTTAAACTTAACTCTTGAAACTTACCAAATATTGATTGGTCATATCTTGATCTAATGTACAAGGAGATAATTGCATACTGTTTATTTTTCCCCATTTTTGCATAGATAATGTATATGCAGGACAAATATCGCTCTTGTTCAAATCCCATATATGAATGCTATTGAATATATAATTTTTTCATTTATCGAATTCCGATTTATCGAATTTCATTTTTTCGTCTTTTATATTTATATATATATAGTATTTTCAATTATATTATACATAACAGCAGAAAATATTTTACCGAGAATTAGCGTCCAGAATATATATAGTTAACGGTTTCGTTTTCGACCATTGCAAAGCTTCAATTTTATCTGCATAATGTTCATTTTTCAGTTGTATAATCGGTCTTTCCACGTTCAAGTAATGAAGCCGAATTATTCCGTTATCACAGCCAAGCTAATTGAAGAAACAAATTCATAAGATTCAATGAATTAAGGTCTCAAAGATGAAAAAGGAATCTTACCAGGAAAAACGATTGGTCGAAAGGACAAACATCGATGCAGGTTGAATTACAACATTCACCTGCAATATTTAATGCAATTAATGAATTTAATATTATCGCACAACATATTTAAACTACGAAGTTTAATCTGCAACTCACTTATCTCAGCTGGTTTGTATGTTAATGGATTAGTTTTATTACCAATACATGTCGCATGTAAAACATTAGTACTGTTAGTTGCGATATAAATATTATTTGTATTTGCACTATCCACATGCATATCGATAAACCTATTCATTCTAGAAAAAAATTGAACGAGATTAAAAGCCTGAAGTACATACGTGAAGACAAATTCTTAGATATCATATTTACACGTTCATGTCTTTTCTTAGGAGGCATGTCTTCTGATTTTTTATGAATCTTATGTTGCCCCAATAAGAAAGTCCCAAGTCATCAATATTTATACCCATATTATGCACAATGCTCCATATTATCAAGTAACCATCTTCATCTAAACTACATATCTGTGAAATAAGCATTGGAGATAAGCATTGATATACAGGAATTAGTAGAAATACATTTTAACAAGAATTAATATTGCAATAAATAATAATAGTAACCTGAATAGGGACGAACTTATTGTATCTTTCGTTAACAGAAACAGTCTCGACCTTAGACAGAACGCGTATCGCAACAACCTGGGATGTATGCCCATCGAGATCTGTCGCCGTTGTAATGTATGTTGGTGTTCTTATTACCCAGTCCAATTTATTAGCATTATCTGTGACTTTGTGATGCCACATCTCATCTTCTTTGAGATCCCAGAGACACAATGATCTATTTTTGTAATTTTCCATTTTGAAAATTAATGCTAAGAAAATGAGAGATTCAAAAAAATCAAATTATATACCCATCCTCAAGTCCAGCGAACACCACGTTACAATTCGTCAGATGAAAGCAGCAAGCGGTAATGGGACACTGCGAGTAAAACAATTTTTTCGGCATCGAAGGTTCAGAGATGTTCCAAACGCATCCAATACAACAATCGGTTATATAATCCAGCTTATTCACAGTTTCTATTTCCTATTTAATTGAAAGATAGTTAAGAAAGACAAGATGCATTTCAGTAGATCATGGTAATCAGTCACTTACCTCTTCTACAGGAGTATGGACGGTAAGCAGAACTTTATTCAAAACATTCGAATAATGTATAATTTTAACGGGCCTGGCGGCCAAGAATGTTACTGAATCTATGGAGAGTTTTACAAAACCATCACTGAATGGCAATTCATTTGTATCATTTTGAAAAACGGTCCCACCGTGTTTCTTTTCTTCTAGTAACGATAGCATAAGCATACCCGCGCGATTAAGAAAATCATTTAATCGTAATACATCGTATGTCGGTTGTAACGCAGAATTTATATTATCCAATTCATCCGAGTCATTTCCAACTCCAATTTGTTCCTAGGAATTTTGGAATTTTGAATATAAGATACTCACAAGATTTCTAAGTATGAACTATTACCATTTTAAATAAGTTTATATCTTGTTTATCTCGTAACATTTTTCTACAAGTTATAGGAAATTGCGTCCATTTGTTCTTGCAAAGCACTTCATCCGTTTGTACTTCAACATCCACATTATCGTCACCAGTTTGAGTAAATATCTGTAAAATATAAGGCATAAGAAAAGAATACAGTATAATTTGTTAATGTTATACTAATATATTACTTGTTGGGTATTCAGTTTGCCATAATTTCTGATAAATTCATCGTATGGTATAGGATTGCACTCTAAAATCGACCATTCCATGAAATCTAACTTTATCATCTCCAATAGGTCTTCGCCTCTGTTTCGAAGTTTTTGTAAACTCTATAAAAACCGAAATGATACATTAATTTAGATACAGCATTTAATATAATGGTTTCTTGTGTAAAAGTAATTACCTTTTCGCATGGATTTTCTTTTGATTTACGCAAATCAATAAGTGGAACTTGTGATAATTGCGGAGATTTAGTAAAGTCCCCAGAACGACTATCTTCGAAACCTTCGTCGGTTGACGACGGCAAAGATTTATTTTCCATCAATCTGTCATCGCTATTCCAGCAAATGCAAATTTATTAAATTACATAGTTTATTATTATTATCTTCATCGGACAAATAACATTTAAAGAAACATAAAGCAAGATAATAATCATAAATAAGAGGCATGCAAATAATAACATAGAATAACAACAAAGAATAATAGCATGCAAAAAAGTTCACAAATAAATATCCATTTATTCATCTTGATATTTAATCTTGGTTATCACGAACCTAAAGCTTTTGCTAACTGGTTCTTTTAATTCGGGTAATGGCAGCACATTAGACTGATTTACAAACATAGATTCTATTCGCGCAGCTCGTTTCCTTGCTTCTGCAAGCTCGTAGTGCCCTGAATCGAGCATGCGTTCTTCTTCAATGTTTACCTTCGCAAGTTCCACTACATTACTTATTGTGCTCCTCTGTAAAAAACATCTTTATGTATAAAATTATGTCTCAGTATATAATCCATATTAAATGAGAGATAATACCTTCTCGCGGCTACGCAATTCGATCGACTCCACCTGAGCACTGCTTTCGTTGCTGTCTGATTTTTCACTGATTATAGAAGTTTCACTGTCACTGTCGGTACACTCTTGAAAGTCCGATTCATAATCCTAAAAACAGCGCAAAATGATTTTATAGATATTTTTTTCTTAAATCTGTTGATTTATCTTCTCTACCTCAAAATCATCTTCATAATCATAGTCTGCATCATTCAAGTCCACTTGTGCATTTTGATGATCGTTCGTTGAAATATTCTTTTTCTGTTCTATTGTCTCCGTGATATCTGGTCTATTCATAGCATTATGCAGCATCTTAATTTCACTAGGACTAAGCGTCCTGGACTTCCTACGTTCTCTTGATGATACTCGTGGTTTAGCTCTATTGGGTACAGAGAAATCTTGTTTTTCTTTATCACTTGACATTCGATGCATAATTTTCTCATTAGATTTAAATTTACTTGCAGTCGATTTTGGCATTTGATATATTGTGCTCAGAGCTCTTTCTTCCGAATCTCCTGCTTGTTCTCTTGATTTCCTTTTCTTAATCATACTGTCATTATACAATTTAGTAATATTCTCAGATTTTGTCTTGGCATTTATACTTTTTTTTGTAACATGACTAGATGAAGCATTAATAGAGTTGGATTTTGATGCAAGACTTTGCTTTGTATTTTTAGCTTGGACAGATCCAATAAATTGCTTGCTAGTGTTCCTATTCGATTGTATCCTACTTAAAGAACTCGACTTTGATAATTTATCTCCATCTCCGTGTTCAATACCGTGTTGAGATTTTCTTGAAATATTAGATTCTGATTTTCTTGATATTTCTATATTGCTTTCATTGCCTGATAAAGTCTTTGACTTTGATCTTGTGCGTATCTTGACTTCACCCTTGAGCTCAGCCTTCTTATTGGTTGCCTAAGAAAAAATATATTATGTCTTATGATTATAATAAAAAATATATAAAAATAAATGAATAAAATTTTATTTGATTATAATACTTATACAATATTATAATCAATAATATTATATAATAAACTGATTAATAAAAATATTGCTTTTGCAATATTCTGTTACTATCTGATGACTTAATTTTAGAATATATGACACAGTAAAATTGTTTCAGATAATATTTTGAAAGGAAAACATTTATTTCATGATGATACATAATCATTCATGTCATGTCTGGATGTAAAATGATAAAATTGATAAAATGCAAGATAATCGTTATACGGTGACATTACTTCCTAGATGCACATTTCATCGTCGATAATTATGAATAAAATAACAAGAAAACGAGCTTTCCATAATTGATGTAAAATACACGTAATAAAGATTATGGCATCAAAAAAGAGAATTTTTATATATTCAGCAGCGAATTATTGTACACTTTGACATTTATGTGGCATCGCGAATATATCAATAATTTCGAGGTTGACGTATGTGAGTAAAGAGAAGCCTTGATCACGAAATATCATATTCGATTACGTCAATTAATGCGAATGGTAGACAATGCGATTTGTAAATTAATATCACAAAGATCGACGATGCATAATACGATAATGTGCAATGTGATAATCATGTCAATACTTTAAAACATCTTGGAAACACTTACTTTATTGGACATTATGTCGTTTTGATTGATTGACATTAACAGCTGCAACCGGTCGTAAGGCAACCATGATGTAAACTAAATACGATTGCAGTATCACTTGTCTCCTTGCATATTATATCAATATAAATATCGGCGTATGATAAGAATGGCCGCTCAAGTCTTCATTCGTATCAACCACGCGTAATATTTATCTTCTGATCTATATTACCGACCGTGGTAAAATGTAGATATGAATACCGATAAAGCAAATGCGTCGTTTCAAGCTATCATTTTTAAAAATTTTATACTTTTTGTACTCTTTATTAAGAACTTTATCAAAATCAATGTATATACATATCTACAAGAAATCAATGTAGCGTTATTTCCTGTTTTACTTTAGTTTCTATGTTTTCATTCTTCGCTTTAACATTTCTTCGAGGCTTCAAACAAATGCTGCTTCTTCCGCTTTATGCTTTCGTTTCTTTTATCCTGTTCAAGTATGATCTCAGTAATGAATGGGAATATATGGAAACAAAATGTTAGTGTAGAATAACGTTAACCTAAATTTTAATTTTTTCGGCGATGTTGTGTGCTACATAATTTATTATCGTCATACTTTGATTATCTTGACATGACTAAATATCGGAAGTCCCATCGTCTTATTGATCCATATAAACACCACGTTGTATTTCGCAATGGAAATAAGTTGAGTTTACTTTATTTCCTATGACAGTCTCCTATCGTAAAAATATTCAGCTGTTATAAAAATTATACATTGCACACTTTCTTTTCTCTCTCTCTCTCTCTCTCTCTCTCTCTCTCTCTCTCTCTCTCTCTCCCTCTTTCTCTCTCTCTCTCTCTCTCTTTCTCTCTCTCTCTCTCTCTCTCTCTCTCTCTCTCTCTCTCTCTCTCATTCAGCTTATATTAAACTCATACTGAATTTTCATATTAAATAATTAATCTTCTAATAAAAATTATTAGGAAAATTCGTAGATCAGCTACCTCGGCACGAAATGGAGAGGACTATTTTTGTCAGGAGAATATTCAGAAATCGACAGTATTTGATTTAGTGTACGAATATTTGCGCAAATGCGCCGATCGGGACATGAAGCGGAAGCAGCAAAAGTGCGCATGCAATAAGTTCCAAAAGCAACACAAAAGAAGGACTATTCACAAGCAAGACATATCAATACCACGAGTCAATTTCCATAAAAACTTCTATGACAGCAGAAAGCAGCTTAAGCCAGATAAAGGCATATCTGTTAAAAGGACAGTTAGACTTGGCAGGAAAAAGAGATGTATTGCAGATTACCCAAAGGTTATCCGGAATGGTATGGAATTATGTGTAGATTCATAGAGTATCGAGCAATGATTTTAATGAAACTAAAAATTCATAAAGAAATGCGAGAAGAACAACAAAAAAATGGCAAAGCGGAAGGTGAATACGTTTGATCATGTTTATATTTCTTCGTTTAGGATCGAAACAAGCAAAATGCTATATCAAGGAAGCACTTTTATATGGATTACAATCTGGCCTATTGATTCCGCTTAATCGAAACTTACGTCTGACAAAAATGCGCTAACATTTGTCTGCCGAAGAATGTGGAAAGAGATAAGAACTCAAGTTAATCAGTGTTCATGAATATTTTATGCAATGCATGCTGTCTTTCATTATCCAAAATTTAATGATTGAAATCCTTGCCTAACATTTTTTATGAAGTTTATAATTATTTTTAATTTTTGATACATAAATATTAATATATAAACTAGAATATTTATTAAACGCACGACACGCATGACAAGGAAGATATTGATATTTATATATATTAAGTCTGATTTATATAATCTTATATTTGTACATTTGTATTTTATATTTGTAAAAGATTTAAAAATTTGTAAAAAATGAAAGATGTTCGTTGTACTGATTATTATATCTTGCACGAAGCATTAACTGACTATATTTTACATTATATAAAATAAGTTGCATTACAAAATATTATAATTTATGCTATAATTAAAAATTTCAGCGATTTCTATCATTATCATTATAATTATCGATAATAATTATAATTATATCTATATTTTAAAAACTTGAGAAATTAATCTTCAAGTAATCAAAATTAAGGGAAATCCATTTTTGAGTTGAATATATAATAATATTTGGAACATTTTCGAGTTCTTAACAATGCATTTATATAAGAAATTTTTGATTCATATTATGCTTTCTGTCGTTCGTATTCTTCGCGACACCGCTGAATCCATCTTTTCAGTTCTTGCTTGCGTGTCCCACTTCTGCGAGAATTTCGTTTCTTCAACTGTCTGTATGTACTATCTTCTGTGTTCGTATCCTCCTGTTCTTCATTTTCTTCGTTGTTTTCCATCCCTCTTTCTTTTCTATTTTCGACATCTTCAAAAGATCGACTATTTCGTGGATTTCTGGTAGCAACGCCAATACGATCGGACAATCGCTTCCTCGAATATGCGTCTGGATTAACTATGCGAGTGTTGCAGATGCAATCCAGATCTTCTTCTATGATACCCTCTTCGTCATATTTCGCGCGTTTTGCCGTTCGATCGTCTAATCGCATCTTTTTCCGTTCATTTCTTAGCGAGACTGGTGTCCTCGTCCTCCTTTTATTAGAAGGTCCAGGAATCGAGTTCACGAATTTATCATGCTGCTCTGTTTTGTATGTTTTACTGGCAAGTTGTCGACAATCATCTTGAGTATCCGGCATATTTTCACAGTCGCAAAATGATTCCTCAGAATCAGTTTCGCTATCGCAACAACAGGCGTTATCCGTTCTGT
This sequence comes from Eciton burchellii, assembly GCA_020341155.1. Taxonomy (NCBI): domain Eukaryota; kingdom Metazoa; phylum Arthropoda; class Insecta; order Hymenoptera; family Formicidae; genus Eciton; species Eciton burchellii. Next base: position 2,576,627 of record JAHMML010000012.1, on the reverse strand, counting down.
TAACTGATTTTCTGGTTGAATAATATTTCCTTTTTGCTATCCGTTTCTTGAGACGATCGACAAAAGAAGTCTTCTTGGCAGATTTCTCACGTACTGATCTTCGACATGACAGTTGACGTTGCGTTTTAGGAATTTGCTTGCAATGGGACTTGCTTTTTGTCGGCGTTTTGTTTACCGAAGCGCAGATTCTGCAGTAACCACAGTTATTTGGCCGTTTTCTTGAACGAGGAAAGGGACTGACCAAATAATACTCGTTGTTATATAATTTCTTTGCAAATCTGTTAGAAAGTTAAATAACGTTATTGATTCATCTCGAATAATGACGGAAACTTTAAAAGAGAACTGAAGAAGAAAAATTGCGATTCATTAATATTAAAAATAATAATATCGAATGATATCGCGAATATCATACGTGAATAATATCGAAAAACATTGAAAATAATAATTGGAAGCGATTGATTACGCTCCAGATATGACAAATGATGCTTATAAGTTTGTCGATATATCAACGGAAGTTATCGCTTCGAAGTAGAATTAGATACTGAAGGACGCTAAGCGAAAGGAATTGTTGTAACTAATTTTATGATTGTATCTCTCAAGCGTTGCATTCTCCTGAAACAATTTGCGTTACATATCGGCACGATACACGCTATACGAGTTCGCTGTATGTAATTAGCGCCGTAAACGAAATCGATAGATGCACAGCCTGGAAACAAGATAGACCACGCAATAGTAATGTAGTTGCCTTGAAACGCGATATCGCGTTCTTACACGCGAGAGACGTGTCCTTTCTCTCTTTCCTCTGTCTGAACTTTGACTTCTGGATGAGTTTAGGTCTCTCTTAGGTCGAAAACTAACCCTTGAGAACAGACCTGTCTCAGTGCGGTCCGCACCTGTGCGTGAAGGTCACCGTCATTACGATAATTTTCTCGAATATAATTGACAATATCTTCCGTGTGGGACGTGAACGGTGCGTCCTTGTCGCGTTGCATCGAACGCATCGCCTCCATTACGCGTAGCGAGAATCTTAACGAATTTTCTACACCGCAGGTGCATTGTTTGGATACCTGAAACAGCAATGAACAATAGATACATACTATCATCGATAGTATACATTTATATAAAAATATTAATAAGATTCAATTTCTGTACAATAATTTCGATATAAACAAAGTTCTTTTCTCGATCTTGTTAACTGAAAGAAAACAAAAACCTTTAAATCGTTATTATATATATGAATAAAACATTGTTTTTTCCCATAATTTACTTTTCCACTATTCAATCCCTGATAACTTCTCGAACAAGCCTCAAATGATTGCCTCGCCTTGTTTTCCTCATCCTCATCAAGAATTTTATTAATCAACATATCGTTATCCTTTTTTTTTGTTCTTCTAATATTCCTTATTTCTCCTGAAATTTAAAGAAACTGTAGATCAAAATAATATGCGATACATTGCCTCCAATACGCATCGTAAATATTCGCGAATATTATTTAATATACATGAATACACATTTCCGGATTGTATGTATGTAGAATCGAAAGCTTTAATCGTAATATTTGCTGAATATATAAATGATATTGTTGTATGCTCGATTAATTTTGAAGGATTCGATGAAACGAGTTGTCACGAGTCGTCCTCTGTAAATTATAGTTCCAGTATCGATTTGCAATCGAAATAACGTCACAGGCAGATACTACAGTCAAAAGATATAAATGAATATAGTGTTTTATCTCAGCTGTCGCGACTGTTAATAGTTACACTAGAAACACTAAGTGTGATCGCTATGTTAGGGTTTTTTTTTCTTTTTTTTTTAACGAACTGTGTGATTCTCCCGGGGGATACTTCGCGATGACAGATATTTTGCGATGGAAGCGTATAAATTCTCCTGTTCTACTTATCGGGATTCAGTAGTCATACTTTATCGAGGCAGTCGTTAGGGTAGCTGATTCAATATTGATCACCGCGATTATTTTATCGCGGCGCGAATTTTATTATTAAAGAAAAAACTGTAGATAATTGCTTGAGTAATTATGGAAAAAACAATTCAGCAAAATTGAATTGACAAAATAAATGTATTCTATTATGATTGTACAATGGTGATGCAAAATGATCTCACGGATGGTGTAGCGCGCTAGCTAAATGTAAAAAATCCGAGGATGCAAGACCGCGATGAAAGATGAAGTCGGAATAATGAGAACTAGATTGCGAATGCGAATGCGGATATGGTGATTGATATGTCGTCTTATATACTCTTGTTCACTAATAGATATCTTTGTTCCCGAGTCATTTTACTGTTGTTTAGCGCCCGCGACATAGCGTAAATTTAATCCGTGTCCTTGCCGAGAGAGTAATAAAAGCAAAATTGGAAAAGAAAAGGTTTTGGGTTTCCTGAATTGTCTATATCGGATATTACACTCCCTCCCTCCATCCCTGGTAGAAAATGTTCTGTTTTTCATTAACATTTTCCATTATGTTTATGTTCAGTTTATACATTTGGTTCTTGCATTCTATTTTATAGAAATATTTATTTAATCCATCATGAATCCGTCATGTCGGATCGTAACAGGATTGTTTCCGTCAAACACCTGATTGTTGTGACATTTTTCACTTCCTCATTTGCTTACGTTCAGTAGCTGTATTTCCGTTTTTTGATAGTCATTTTCGTGATTCTTTCGTGCGCCTAGGTATAAAAGGGCGTGCGTTATTGAGTTCCATATGGCTCCGAGATGATACGAGCTGCGGTTATAGATTAAGGATATATCTAGAACGTATAGTCCCGGATGACGGCATCATTCAGTGAAAATAAGTGAAAGTTAATTTTTTGAAATTAATAAGTAAATTAATAAATTAATTTTTAATACAATTAATATTACTATTTAAATTTTCTAAATAAATTAATTTTGAATATATAAAATATATTTTGATGTATGGCATAACAAGCTTTGAAATTTTTTTAGATAGTTTCATTCTATTAAGCATTAATAAAAATTATAAAATTGAATAGAAGAATAAATATTGTTGTATATTATGTAATTATGATTTTTTATCTGGCAATCTATGCAGCGAGCTTAATTCTCCTATAGATTTCGTAGTTTCTTGTACCAAGATGTTTAACATCGGCAGAGGTTTTTTGACCGAAAACATGATATTACGTAAATAGCTTAGATCTCTTTCTGAGTATATGCCACTTTTGATCAGAATTGTCATATATGTCCATTTGGCTTTGGTTAATAGTTTGATTGTTGGAGGTGCTCCCATATCGGGCTCCACATAGCAGGTTCTAATGTTCTAATGTCTTTCAATGAGAAGAAGTTATGTTAAGTCCTTTCTTCGTGCAATTATATCCGACACGGACTTCTACGGATTTTGCCAGGATACAAAGGAAATAATAACGATAATCATCTGCATGGTGCTGATGCTTCTTTTTTTGATTCGACATGTTTTGATGTCGAAGTGATACTGGATGTGAATGCGTTTATATATTGTCGCATTAAGGGTAGGAATGTGGATTAGTGAACTTCTGAACGGATTTGTATTATCTTTTTATTATAATAGCATTTAGATTTGATTTTCGCGAATGTTAGATTTTCTCGCGCTACTATTTGCGCGAATTTTAATTTATTGAACAGTAAACTATTCGACATGTGTGATATTTCGTCCACCTTCTAATGACGGTTCGTAGATGGGTATATGCACAGTTTTATCTAAGATTAATTCATATGACATTATTTCTTCGCGTTTCTTTAATGAAAATGTCGCCATTTCTAGGTGGTCATCCTATCAATGAAGCGTTTTAGATATTCCAGACGTGATATGATATTTCGATTGAACCGTTATGATGTGCTATTATTTCATATTGAGCGATACCGAATCTGCGCAGGACTTTGAATAGCATGAGGCTATTCACGAAGTTGAAACCTTAATCTGTTAAGAAAACTTGTGGACCAAGTATGTTTATAAATCTTTTAGTGAACGCATTGGTGTATAATAATATGAGTATCTATAGTAAAAATAATATGAGTATCTATAGTTTGTTTGAGGGGGAGAAAGGAATTATGTTTTGAGAACATAACTTAGAAATATAAATTTTCTATTAACTTAATCATTAAACAATATTAATAAAAAATATATATATATGTGTGTATACATTGCCGATCTGAACTCAAATGTAAGATTTCAATAGTCGAATAGATTAAAATTTTAAACTTTTCCATTTAATATTTTTTTAAATTTAACATCGTGGTCACAAACATCTTTATCAATATGAATTCTCCAAAGAATATAATGCTGTTATCCTTAAGAAATTTTGTAAGCTCTTGGGCAGTGAGGATATAATTGCATCCTGTTTTCGTCAGCATTAATGATCCATGGTTACGTTATCGAGAGCGCTTAAGGTCAATATTATCAGCTGGCATGTTTTCACTAATTTCTTTAATTGACGGTCTCTCTAGTTTTGGATGAAATTTTGGATATTTTGTTTCATGCGGGACGAATATCTATTTTTAATCCTTTTCCCAAAGTCTTATATCTCTGTGTCCTCTTATCGCGGCGGAGTGATTATTTCACGCTCTTCTCGATTTGAGGGATATAACGATTTCATTGAGCATAAGATGATTTTAGTCGGCGAATCTTTGAAGATCTTTTGCAAATATTTTTATGTGATCCTCCACGATATAAAATTTACTCATCTTTCGATATGGAAACTGTTTTTAATCTTAGTTCCATGGTAACGTCAAAGTAAGGAGTGTAATGGTTTTGTTACTTTTACTCGATCGATTGTTCCGATTTCTTGGGGTGCGCATTATTTTTTTCCATGTTCGTGCCCTACTGTTGTACGTGTGTCCTTGATGAGTCACGAAGAAGGCCACATATCGGATAATTATTTTATCACCTACATCGATGAATTCAGATCGTTTATTTGGGACGATCCGTTTGTCGATTCTGGCGTTTTTCATTTTCGGCGCGACTATCACAGTAGCTATCCGTCAGGTGTTCTCTTTCGTTGGTATGATGATATCTCGGTGTCTAATTCTATGGGTTCTTCTATACTGAACATACATGTTGGTATTATCATAGTATATAGTTATAGGAATGGAATTTCCACGTGTTGAAGCTCTCAACACTGTCGAAGAAGAAGTGAGAAATGGTTTGATTTTAGTGAAGGGGAGAATGGAAACACAGCATAAGAAATTAGATTTATTAATAATACATTTGTGCACGCATTAATTTTCAAGTTTATAAATAATACCATATTCGGCTTTATAGTCTATATAGTCGACAAATATCAATCGCCATCGTACACATATCGAGACAGAATATTGTATTGAACGAAGTCATCCCAAATGTTGCTGATCGACATCAATTTTGCGCATAAACTATACGGGAAATAATTAGCGCGGCAAACTATCGCGAGTAGTTCCTTTGCGATGAAAAACGGTGGAAAGAGAGGGATACATTATAAACTCTAAATATTTTAAGTATATAATATATTGAATATATAATTAAATTTTAAATACATAATTCACGTTATCTATTCAATTTTAGAGAACTGATACCTCGTGTCCTGAAGTTACTGGTGAAACAAGTAGTTATGCGTGGCCTTTTTACAATAAAATAACATTTCATGAAATTAAGTCTGATATAGAATAACATTATGGGGGTGCAATAGGGGCAGGAATCGCCGAAGAACGGCATTCGTGGTGGATCGGGGGCAGGCACCACGACGCTCTACTTCTCGCTCGTTCGCCGAAGGGGCGGAAGTGTGGAGCGATCTCGCTTTGTTGTTTCACGCCGTTTCCGATAAGAACGATGAAGCGAGGCTCGCCAAGAATTACCTGGACGAGTGCGCGCAAGGATAAGAACCGGTGCTGGCGCGGTAAGCCGCAATTTGCCGACAGCCTGGGAACCGAAAGGCTGTAGATGGCTTGGCGTGCTCCAACGGGGGCAAATAATCTAAATGATTAAGCCCCCCCTTAGAGCGTGTAGCTTGGAGCATGTTCATTCGAGCAACGACTTCTCTCATTCATTAAAATTTTATTACGATTCACTTGTCCACCATTATCGCTATGTGCGTACTTTCAGTTCTGCGAGCATCACTTTTCAAAATGGCGCGAGAGCGCCGTTGCATTCCAAAGAGCATAAGATCATGTCATGTTTCGTTATGTTTGAATTCTTGCGCATTGGATTTCTTACATCTCACTTCGTAATACGAAGGACTCCTTTCTTCGATCGTACGTTTGCTGTATGCAAACCTACCTGCGGGCATTAAAGTCTACCTGCGCGGATGCTTCATGTCGTGATAGTGGCTGTATTTGAGGCTACAATAAAGCAATGTTAGAATTCTAAATTTACAAAGTTTTTAACTTTTTATAAAGTTTGTAACTTTAAAACGCCTTTCTTCCGAAATGTTAATTCAAATTAAATTAAAGAAATTACGATGCTATTATATGGTTTTAATCGAAAGAGAGAGAGACAAGCATAAGACCATGAATATTTTTTCGCCAAAACGTCGACTCGAAATCTTAATTAGTCAAGACCTGATAATGATTTCACGGTTCTAAAAGAGCGTGGAGCGGCGCGAGGTTATAAATACTGAACCGCAAAAGTAAGAAAAAGTTTAATCAGGTCTTAAAGGGAGAGGGAAGGCGTCCTCGTGACGACTTGATGAGATAACTTCGTCCAAGTTGTGAAACAACGGGCGATGCATTATTTCATGTGAGGGTAAAAGGAGAATCCGTACTTCCTAGGGGGAGATGGAAGACTGGGACGGCGGAGCAAGGCTAAGGGGTAGACACGCGACCTCCTTGGATACCACTCTGTCCTGTTTCGAGGTATACAACGAGGTACGTGATGTGTACGCTGCGTGAGAAGCGGCCTGCTTTTCGCGCCATAACTGCGAGCGGCCGTATGTCCGCGACAAAATAACGTTTATTAAGTCTTGAGAATATTAGAATATCGATAATATTTCAAGTATTTTATTTTCGAGAATTTTAAATATCATTACCACAAGATGTAAATTAAATATGTAGATGTAGTTATTAATGTAGATTTTGAGCATTTGAATGAAGTTAATATTTATTATGTTCTTTTTCTTATTATTATGTATTATATTGTCGATATTCTAATGTTCTCAAGATTTAATAAACATTATTTTGTCGCTCGCAGCAAAAACGTGGCCGCTCTTCCCCGCAGTTATGGCGCGAGAAGCAGGCCACTCATGCAGCGTACACACAGTTGTACACTTCGGGACAGGACAGGGTAGTATCCAAAGAGGTCACATGTTTATCCCTTAGCATCGCCATCCCAATCTTCCATCTCTCCCTACATCAGGAAGGATTTCTACATCAGCAGGATTCTCCTTTTCGCTATATCACTAAGTTACTATTACTTACTATATTATATATTATATATCATAGATTTTATTTACTAAAATAGAAAGTTTTAAAACGTTTTCAAGAAGAAATATTAACGTTTTTTAAATATATATGTGGATGCGATAAATGATTCTCATGAAATAAAGATTACCATGCGCGTGTTTTTTATATCATATTGTATATATCTATGAATCGCCAGGACATCAATTAGACAGATTATTGTCAGGATGGCGGGAACGTTGGGGGTGGACGTTCGGATGTACATTCGCCGACTCAACATGATGTCACGTTACCCGATGGTCGTCGACAGGTGTTCGGATTCGCACGACCACGTCCGATCGCGAGCAAAAGTGCACGGAAGCGCGGTCCGCTATCAGCACAAATCCAGCCACGTAATGAGAACGAGCACGCGGGCGACAAAAAGTACATGTAACATGCACGGTTCGATTGAACCTCACCAGGCTTGAAGTTTATAAAAACCCAGGAAGAAAGAAAAACAAGCACATGTATCTTTAAATTTATTGAAAGATATGAATATCCGAAAAAAAAGTTGAGAGAGAATTAGATTTTCTGTTTTCGAGGAAAAGCTGGCCTTAGAACTTGTAATACATAAAAGAAACAAGACTTTCTTCAAATATAAATAATTTTGCACGTGGAGGAATAATAAGGTATGTTTGATCTTTCGTGCACACTATGCTCACAAAAAGACACACGATTGTTTTGAAGGCGCCTATAAGCGCGACGTTGTGGGATCACAACCATGTGGTCTCCCATGTGAGGAGGTTCGTCCTACCCCTTTTTGCCTTAAATTAGATATTATGGTACTAAATAGTTATTTAACTCAACAGTGCGTGCCATGCTGGAAGTTAAATTTATTGCACTAATTATCGCGCGTATATTGCACGCAGGTGCACAATAATCTTTTGTAATCTTCAGCTGGATTTACTCTGTTATCACATCACGATATTATCCTGACTCGAAGAATCAATAAGATTTTCTATAATAAGTTTTAATAAATAGGGAAATATATGATCCAAGTAACGTGAATAAGATTTTAAAATAATAAAAAGTTATGATATTTTTTTATGCATCTTTATAGTGTTTTGTGTGAATTTTATAACACGATGTTATCTGAGTAATATGAACATAACGAAGTACGGTACATGGAAACAGTATAGGTCAAAGAACGCGGAACATACCTGTCCGCAACACATGCATTGCAACGTAAAAGAAAAATCGATCTCTTGACCATTAGTAGAATGTATAAGTGAGTTCTACTCCATGTCCTGCGAGGAAAGAGCGAAGCTCTTGTGAGAAATGAGAAAGAAGGAAGAGGTTTTAAATGTTAAAATAATTGATTAAGTTGAGAAAGATATAAAAAATTTGATGTTCTTTTGTACTCTGCGCTCCAGAATTTTGAGAGAGGGGGATATTTGATATGCCATAAAAAATGATCTTGAAATTTAACACCTTCTCTAGAAAGAACATTTATAAAACATTTCTTGAATGATGTTGTAATTCATTGTACATGCAATTCGTGATATCCGCAATTTGTTTCGCGGTTAAAATAATTCGTTTTGGAAAAGATATTCCGAATATGAGCATCGATATCTAAAAATCTGGTTCAGATATATATCTGCAAAATTTTGCAAAATTTTGCACATATAATATATCTATCGGGTTAGCATATTATATTCTATGATGCAAGGGTCGAATATCTATTAGAAATAGAATAAGAAAAGACATATGTCATTTCTGTTATTTGACATGCCTTATCAGATTGAGTGTTTAGTATATATTGCAGAAAATGCAGAATATTAAGGATAAGAGATAACAGAGAAAATAAATCGATATTATCTTTCAAAATATGGAGATGACTCTATGAACAATGATGAAATTAGAATCTGGAATTATTTTCGAAATGATTATAGGAATGTTCCGAATTCTACAAGCATTGAATCGATAACAATGCGATTGAGTACAATTAATAGTATCAAAGTTGCATGTCTCGAATCGTCCAACATACATTTGATCAGAATCGACAATACTGATTCTATAATTTATAATGTCAACTAGATTCCAATCAGCGATTTTAAGATAACCAACTCTTCTCTCGTGAAGTCATATCTTCTCTCCTGTAACTTTCCTCTCCTATCTCATTCTTCTTCGCTTGGACCTGGGTTAAAACTCACATATATATTCCGCTATCTGCGATTAACATAGTGAGATATAGAGCGATAATTACAGGACAGTTGAGCTGTAATATTAATAAATCCCCAACAGTCTTGGAAAAAGATAAGGGAGAGATCTAACACATCGTTCTCCCTCTCTCTCTCTCTCTCTCTCTCTCTCTCTCTCTCTCTTTCTCTCACTTCCTGCTCCTATCTAATTTACTTCATAATAATTACTGGTAGCGCATTAAACATTCGTACGTAGGTAACATGAAAATGTCAGGTGCTGACTGTCCCAGAGACACATTAGAAGGTACGTTCCCATCTGATGGTCTATGCGAGACTGCGAGGCATATGCATACATATATGTGTTCTCCTGTGAAAGTCTAGCACCTGCATCGCGGCACGAAGTCTCACAAAAGAACGAAGGGAGAAGATCGTAATTTCTGAAAATAGAGCGGCCAAAAGAATCGCATTAACTCGTTTTCGCACGCGCCAAAGTTTCTGAATATTCTCTCAACAATTCGATCAAACTTTACATTTTCGTTTGCTCGACTCCGTGCATACTCCTATAACTTTTCTTTTCTTCAACAACGTAATGCATTGCATTGCTTCACTTGATAATGCTAAAAAAATTTAATTTGGTTAATTATTAAATTTATTTGAAAATAAATTTTCCTATCATCGCGACACTTTTTTCAAATAAAAATATATTTTATGTGAAAATCTTTCTAAGTTGTGCTAAAAGAATACGAATACGTAATAAATTATAAAAGAATACGAATACGTAAGAATACGTATAAAATACGTAGTATTTTATAATTAATACATCTTTACTTTTATTTTTACATACTCTTCATATTATTTTTTATGTATACATTTTAGGATTTTTGTCTATCGTTTTTAGAAATTCCTAAAATTATGGGATAAATGGAATTCACCCTTTCCGATCTTTTTCACATTAAGCCAATAAAATGATGCACATGATAAGAAATACATGACAGGAAACCCTAATAAATGGAACACTGAAATATACCATAAAAAAACGATTATAGATCTAGGCTGTAGATATATATATATGTACAATAAATGCCATCAGTCATCGCGAAAGTACGGCCTGATGAACGATGAACCATATGAATCACAAATATTAATGACATAATTATTGAAAGATTGGAATCTCTCTGCTCATTTGGAAGTGAATGTCATTACTTGGCTGATTGTTATTACTTTGTCACAAGAAATATATTGTGTTATAATTATATATATATTATATAATTAAACTATGTAACTCATTTTATATAGCTTATAATTAATTTTATAATTTTTATATGAGCTTGATTCACAGATAAAATATTTTTGCTAATTCAAGTACTGCAAGCACTTTATATACATTATTATATATTATTATTATTGTCATTATTATTAAATACAATATTATTAAATACAATATTATTTTAATAAATATTATTTATATTTACTTTATAATAAGATGTATATCCCTGTGTTGAATCTCATAAATAATTACGATCAATTTATAAATATTTTTTACTATGATGATATTTTTCGGCGCCTTTAATCTAATAGTGCAATAAAAAGTACAATAAAAATTATTACGCGCGTAATTATGCTTACTACGCACAATTAGGAATTAAAAAATATAAAATTGTAATTCTATAAATCATATAACTTAATTGTTATTTTTAACCATGTTATTAATGTTATTGTTTGTTATTAATAACAAATGTTATTTTTAATCACAAATTTTATCTTTTACCTTTTCCTCCTTCCTCCGATAACTATTCATTCCTTTGAAGTTCAGTTTCTTCTCTCCGTCTTTTTATCAAATATCAAATAAAGCTTAAGAAAATAACAAAAACACAAATTATAACTTTAAATTAGCAATTAGTATGATATATTCCAAACATATATTTAACATATATTTAAATGTCGTAGACTATATAACAAAAATATAATATAAAATAAAATATAAAAATATAATATAAAAATAAAATATATTTCAATACAATATAATTGCTTAAAAAATGGCTCAGTAAAAATAGAGCGGCATTAATAGTGTTTGCGTATATGACATTAATATTCATTGATATGAAAAGGCGCGAGAGCATTACAAGGCTCTTGTCGCTAGTTATTTATTCGACGCGTCCTTTCACAGATCACCGGTAATAATCGTGCGGTACAACCTATTATGTGCCATGCGCGGATTGCAGATTAATCTCTTGATACTACGCAGTAGTAAAGCAGGCAAGTGTAGCAGTAACGTGTTACGATTGGTCAGATAGTTCGCGCCCGCGTTTTCTGTTGGCAGCTATATCTAGTCGTAAGTAATGATACAGTAGCGAATCAACCGCCGGCATGAGTAGTGCGCATGGACTGAAGGCGGGACGTTCATTATTTCCAACGAATCGAACGGCTCTCATTCGTTCACATTTGCAATGTTGCAGCACGTGACGCGACACAACGTGACATCGCGCGCAGCAGTTGAAGCACTCTAATCGAATCGGATTATTTCGATGAGTACGAAGAGCAGGAGTTTTAAATAAAAGAACAAGAGACATCTCATCCAAAAAAATTCACTTTTGTGATCTCGCAATACTTTACAAAATCAATAAGTTATTATGACATTTCTGATATATTTGTAATATTTGTCGCAAAGAGTGCTCTGTGAAGAATACAAACGAATTGAATTCAAACGTTGTCAATAAAATTATTTGTTAATCTCGTCAATTGCGTGCAAAATGCATATAAATAGTGGAAATTAAGTGATACGTTGTCATTAAACAATTTGTGTGAACTAAGTTATTAAAAATACTAAGGAATTAGTATCTTTTGATACAATGAAAACTGTGTTATTGGCGATACATATAATAACATAATCTATGTCTGAAACCGCCGTAAAAAATAAACTAATTTATTTTAAAAACCATTTACAATCTTGTTATTGATGAAATACAATAATAATTCAATGAAATATAATAATAATTATTATTATTCAAAGTTACGTGATGATTATTCGATTCGATGATTAAAGATCCATTGTTTGGCTGGGAAAGTACATAGGATCAAGCTTAATTCAGAATATCCAGATTATTTCTTGAAAAATAAGTTCGCGCACTCACAGCAGAAGATGAACAATACCGGAAATGTACCGTCAAACACAGCCTCAAACACATCATCAAACGCATTATCCGCGTTGGATCTCTTGCGAAGTTACGATTTCTTCGATTCGAACTCAGGTATGTATATATTAAGTTAAATTGATATATAATTAATAATTTAAAATCATTATGTATTTTTATCATGCGAATTTTTTGACAATCACACAAACTTTCTATTATATTATTTTATATATATCTATAAAATATTTTGCAATTAAATATACACTTTTCTTTTCAGTTTTTGTATAATAATGTTTATATTCAAATAAAATGGAATAAAAAAATGTTATATACGAAAATTTATAAGAATTAGGAATAAATATTTCTAATGTATAATTTGATGATGCATTCTACAATAATTTTAATTATGATTTTATCTTCCAACTATGATTATACAATTTATATCTGATCAGAAAGTTACGTAATGTTATCTACTTAAGATATCTATTTAACAGTTTCCTCTATACTTCTATTCTAAATTCTATTATGAAAAAGTAAACAAACCGGCCAATACGTACGTTGATATATCATAATTTGTATCGGTTCATCAATTCCTCCAATAGCCGTGATCGTCTAGTGGTTAGGACCCTACGTTGTGGCCGTAGTAACCCAGGTTCGAATCCTGGTCACGGCAATGTC